>VXBN01007798.1:225537-253490 GCA_013397395.1 Sinosuthora webbiana
TCCTCCTGCCTGCTCCTGCCTGCCCCTGCCCCCCTGCCTGCTCCTGCCTGCTCCTGCCTGCTCCTGCCTGCTCCTGCCTACCTGTTCCTGCCTGCCTGCAGTGTTACCAGCCTGGGCTGAGTGTCTGCTCTCTGTCACACAGGGGCCTCGTTAGCTGTTGGCAGAGGGAGGAGAAAGAGTTTGTGCCCCTGCCTGCACCTCTGCCTGCTCCCTGCACTTCATGGGCTCCCTCCCAGGCAGGTCACAGCAGGCTCTGGGGCTTCTCAGGGGTTATAAGACTTGACCTTGAACCAAAGACTCCTCCTCCCCCCCAGCAGAGGCTGGGGACACGTGGCCATGGGGATGGACATCTCTGCTCTTGTGGTGCCCAGTGCCAGTGGGAATGGAGCAGACATCCTGGGTGGGCTGTGGGGAACTTGACTCATCCTCTAAAACATCCCATCTGCGCCCTCAGTGCCACTCTGGCATGAAGTGATGCTGGCCATGGCACAGCACTGTTGTGGTACTTGAGCTTCCCGTGGCTAAATGTCACTCGCTGTGAATGGTTAAATAGATCTCAGTGAGTCACTTAAACAGACACCGTGGATGTGAAAATAATTGTCTGGGCAGCCTGTGCCTGCCAGGCCGCCAAGTAATCCTCACACGGCCTGTGACTCAAATCAAGCCAGAAGGGGTGTTCTTCATGCTGCTCAGTTGGAAATATTTTGAGGGAAGGCATCCAGCCCTGCTCCCTGTCCCCTTCCTCCATCAGTGTGGTCTTGTCTGCTCCCTGAACAGGACTGTGCTCACCACTGGGCCTGTGTGTCCTCAGTGGCAGCTTCACAGCAGTGTGTCATAATGGACCTTAAAGACCATCTCATATCTCATCTCATCTTATCCCCTGCCATGGGCAGGGACACCTTCCATGTTGCTCCAAGCCCTGTCCAACCTGGCCTTGGACACTTCCATAAATGGGGCAGCAAGAGCTGCTCTGGGCAGCCTGTGCCAGGGCCTGCCCACCCTCACAGGGAGAAATCTCTTCTCAGTGTCCCATCTCAGTCTGCCCTCCTGAAGTGGGAAGCAATTCTCCCTTGTCCTGTCACTCCAGGCCCTTGTCCAAAGTCCCTCTCCAGCTCTCCTGGAGCCCCTTTAGGCCCTGGGAGGGGCTCTGAGCTCTCCCCAGAGCCTTCTCTTCTCCAGGTGAACACCCCCAGCTCTCCCAGCCTGGCCCCAGAGCAGAGGGGCCTCCACTGCACTTGCTCCAGTAGCTCCACATCCTTCCTAGGCTGGGGACTCCAGAGCTGGAAGCAGGTCTGCAGGTGAGGTCTCACAAGAGCAGACTGGAGGGGGGCATCCCTCAGCCCGAACTGACAGGGAGAAGGGAAAGCACGTGGCACTGAGTTATGTGGAATTGTTCAATAGAATTGAAGGTGGATGTGGGTGGGAAGGGACCTTGGAGGCCCCTGCCAGTCCCCTCCAGGAGGTCCAGTGCTCAGCCTTTCACCCAGCCTTGTGCTGAATCTCCATGAGGACACATCCCACGGCCTCTCTGCATCTGGTATTTGACCAAACTGGCTGGTTTTCTTCTTAATACCTCATTTGCATTTTGCTTGTCCCAGCTTGGTCCAGCACTGCTTGTCCTCTTCCTGTGCACCTCCAAGCTTCAGTAGGAAGCTGAATGTCCCCTCCAAGGACCAGCAGCCCCAGCTTCTCTCCACCCTCCTGCAGGGTGGTCTCAGACAGCAGTAGGAATCCCCTTGGCTTTCCTCTTTCCAGGTGGACAATCCCAGCTCCCAGCCCATCCCCGTGTCCATGGCAGCCTGTTGTGTCCAGCACTCCTGATCCTTGTCTGCATACCCAGCCTGGATGGCTGCAGGGAGTTACTCAGCCCAGGCTGGTTTATTTCTTTATTAAGAAATAATTATTAATTCCTTGTTATTACAGTTTTTATTTCTTATTATAACAGTTTCTTATTGCTTATTGCTTTCCTGTTATTGAAAATTATTTCAAGAAATTTCTTCATATTACAATTTCTTATTATTTCTTTATTTCTTATCATTACAAGTTTTTTTAAGGATGGGAAAAAATAATTAGTCACTTAAATGAGAACTTAAACTGAAAATGTGTATTCCTGTCACTGGATTTGTGCCCATTCTCCAGCAAATATCCTGGGGTGAAGGACTTCACAGATGTGTTCCTTCTCTCCTTTTCCCAATAGTGCTGAAGCTTGTAGCTTGGGGATGGGAATGTGTACAGCCTCCAGAGCAATAGGACCTTCCCCCAAAACATTCCCATCATCAGGATTTTCTAATTATGGCTGTGACTGGCAGCTGGCATCAGAGCCATTGACATGAGTCAGTCAATAGCCTCAGCTCTATTAAACAAAGTTTTATTTAGTTAAGTCTTTATCTCATCAAAATCAAGAGGGAGTGTTGGGGTGGCAGCAGGGAGAGCTGCCCTGGCAGACCACATGGGGCTGTGCCCCTGCTCCAGCCCTGCTGCTGTGTACAGGGGGTTCCTGAAGCACAGATTGGTGAGGGGCATGTCTGCAAATCCTGGCTTCTTTCAGGACACACTGGTTTCTGGGAGGGGAACCTGTATGTGATCACAGATTGACAGGACAGTTTGGGTTTCAAGGGATTTTGAAAGGTTCCACCACCCTGCTATGGGCAGGGACACCTTCCACTGTCCCAGGGTGCTCCAAGCCCCATCCAGCCTGGCCTTGGACACTTCCTGGGATGGGGCAGCCACAGCTGCTCTGGGCAGCCTGTGCCAGGGCCTCCCCACCCTCATGGTTCGAAATGTCTTCCCCATGTCTAACCTGACCTCACTCTTGTTCAGTTTAACGCTTGTGTTGGGGTCCCAGGCTGGAAGCAGCTGGAGGTCTCAGGGGTGTGAGGAGAGTCCAGCATGGAGCATGAGGTGGGAGTGCTCCCAGTCTGGACTGGGGGAGTGCTCCCAGTCTGGATTTGGGGAGTGCTCCCAGTCTGGATTGTGGGAGTGCTCCCAGTCTGGATTTGGGGAGTGCTCCCAGTCTGGATTGTTGGAGTGCTCCCAGTCTGGATTTGGGGAGTGCTCCCAGTCTGGATTGTGGGAGAGCTCCCAGTCTGGACTGGGGGAGTGCTCCCAGTCTGGATTGGGGGAGTGCTCCCAGTCTGGATTGTGGGAGTGCCTCCAGTCTGGACTGGGGGAGTGCCTCCAGTCTGGATTGGGGGAGTTCTCCTGGTCTGGATTGTGGGAGTGCTCCCAGTCTGGGGATTGGGAGCGTTTTCAGTCCGGGGATGGAAATTCTTCCAGTTAGGGGGTTGAAGTGCTCACAGCTCTGGTCTCTACGCTCTGCAGGGCAGCAGATTTTAGTGGTGTCTGCAGCACATCCATGTTTGCTCTTTCCTCTCTCCCCAGAAACGAAAGAGGAGCTGGAAGAGCTGATGTCTGACATAAAGAAGACGGCGAACAAAGTGCGCTCCAAACTAAAGAGTGAGTGTTGGCCTGTGGTGGAGCTGTGGGGCTCTGCCTGGAGCACTCTTGTCCCAGGCTGGAAATACTCCCAGGGATGAGCATCACCTTCCCTCTCTGCTGTACTCTCCAGTTGCTTTTATGTGCCCTTTGTGAATTTGCCCCCTTGTGCCCATTCCCAGGATGGAACTGAGGGAATGGGGCCACGAGCAGCTGGTGCGCTCTGAGTGAGTCCTGTGCCACACCACTGGCAGGGGTTGGACACTGGGCAAACCCCCAGCTTGGCCAAAGGTTCAGTTCAGGTCTGGGTGAGTGGAGGGGTGCTGCTGTGGGATGTGACCTTCATTTTCCACTCTTGGAAGGGTCAGCCAATCTCTGAGGTGTGGGAACAAGGTGACTGTCAACCCATCGATGGTCAGGGTTGTGCTGGAGCACTCAGACAAGCCCAGAATTCCAAGACTGGACCCTGTACCTCTGTTGTTCCCATTCTCCCTTTGTCCTAACACATGATCTCGGCTAGAGCCAGGAAGGAGAGCCAGGAGCCATCTATTATCTATTATTTATCTATTATTATCTATTCCATAGTCCAAGGGGTCCATTCCTATGGCCCTGGACACACTGGGATCCCTGGTGACAGGGTTTGGCCTTAAGAAAACAGAAATCCTTTTCCATAAGTGTTTTGTAAGGGACTTTGAAAGGCTGAAGGACTGCAGGACAGGCTCCTGTTTCCTGCTTCCAGAAAAGCCTCTCTGGTATCATATTTACCTGGAGCAGCAGATGACTAGTCCTTGTGCTCTGTCCCAAATCACCTCATGGCCAGCATGATCAGTGACAGAAAACAGTCAGGGCTGATCAAAAACAACATCTGCTGACAACAAACTGACTTCTTCAGGCCAGACATTACCCGTGAAGGGGCTAATTCTAATTACTGACTTCTTGGAAAAATGTGATTCCACTAATTATCAGAAATGCCCAGTGTTTGCCAATACCATTCCTGGGAATGGGGAGTGGTTTGTGACGAGTGTGGAGGAAGCCCAATCACTGATGAAAGATGCTGAGCTGTGCTGGAGGGTGAGGGGGCAGCTCCAGGGAATGGGGAGCCCCTGCTGCAGGAGGAGCCTGCCCTGTGCTCCAGAGTGGAGGGTGCTGGGGTCAGCCAGGCTCTGAGAGCTGTGGGACATCACTGTTGGGAATGGGCTCTTCAGCCAGACTCCAGGGATGCCACCGGAGTGGTTACATGGAGATGGGTGTCTCTGCACACTGGCCAGCCTGCTGATGGGAGCTTTCTTCCAAGTTTTATAAGTCCCTGAAGTTAAGTCTTTGAATTAGCATGTCCTGAGGTGGCCTTGAGGAGCAGTTTTCATAGAATCCTGGAATGATGGGATGGTTTGAGTTGGAAGAGGCCTTAAAGGTAATCTCATTTCACTCCCTGCCATGGGCAGGGACATGTTCCAATACCCCAGGTTGCTGCAAGCCTTGTCTAACCTGGCCTTGGGCACTTCCAGGGATGGAGCAGGATTGCATTGTCCTGCTCTGTGCCACCCCCTGCCCTGCCCCCCTGTGACCTCCCCTGCCCGAAGCAGGTGGGACATGAGTGCTCCTCCCTGCCATGGTTCACAGGCTTTGGGCAGGGAGGGCTCCATGTCAATTATCTTCATCATTAAAGGAGCAGATCCCTGCCCTGCTACGTGGATGCTCAGCACAGTGCAGGGATCATTCCTGGTGGGTGTGGTGGGTGCTCCCTGTGCCAGTCCAGGCCGCTGGAGGAGCTGCTATCTTTAGGTTCCCTGGAGGAGTCTTGAGGTTTGGTATTTTGCAGAGACACTTCAGCTCTGGATTTCCTCCTCCTGCCTCTCTGGTGGAAACAGCTCTCCAGTTTGTTTGAATGCTGGCAATCAGACCTAAGCACCACATTGATTTTATGTGGAAATCCTGGCTCCCCAGCCTGGGGGTGACAGTGCTGCCCTTTCAGCCCCAAATCCCAGCCACTGGCCAGGCACCAGGTGCTTTGCAGTCATGAAACAGGGCTCTGCTGCCAGGCTGAATGGTGGAGTCAGGATTTGGGAACTGCCCAGTACCAGCTGCTCCTCGATCCAGTCTTCCACAATCCCTTTGCCAAACAATCCCTTTCCTTTGGCTAAGCACTAGGAGAGGCAGTCTGGCAAAGTGCTGGAGTCACCATCCCTGGAAGTGTTCAATAAATGAGAACATGTGGCATTTGGCAGTGTGGATTAATGGGCTTGCGGTAATCGGTCGAAGGTTGGATTTGATGGTCTTGGAGGTCTTTTACAACCTTAATAATTCTGTGCTTGTTCTCCAGACACCACAAAATGATGTTTTCTCCCTTCTCCCCTGACCAGGCATTGAGCAGAGTATCGAACAAGAGGAAGGGCTGAACAGGTCATCGGCCGACCTGCGGATAAGGAAAACTCAGGTGAGCCTCTGCCCTGGGGAAAGTGGGAAGTGGCAGCTGAGGGATCCCAGCAAGTGCTGGGGGAGGAGGGCTGTGCTTGGCTCTGGAGCAGATGTCTCTGGATGCAGCTCTGCCCTCCTGCCCAGCCATGCAGGGCTGGGTGTGATTTTTACCTTCTGGCGATGCTTTGGTGAGAGAGCACCCAGTGGGATTCAGCTATTGCCCCAGCCTGGAATCTGTCCTCTGTACTGGGGGATGTGGGTGAAGACAAGGCATCTCAGAGCCTTGCTTTGTGACCAAGAATGTGTTCTAGCAAACCATGGAAGGGGTAAAGGCAACAGGAGCAGCCAGTGCTGCTCTTTAGCACGTGGGCTGGGATCCAGATGCAGATCTGTGGTGCTCACGGGGTTTTCACACACACAGAAAGTCCTGATATCTCCATGCTCTGCAGTGGTGCTGGAGGAGTTCTGGCTTTTGTATTTTATCTCCTCCTCAGCCTGGGAAGCCACTCAGGGAGCTGCTCTCCCATCCACAGTTGGTGCCAGATCAATATCTGGCACCGGTGCAAGGGCAGCAATGGTAATGCATCCAGTGCTGCCAATGAAGTGGCAGTGATGGTGATGGATCAGCTCTGCAGATGCAGCTCCCAGCTGGAGCCCCAGCACCCTCCAGCCCTGCAGCAGCAGGGAGATGCTGTCCCAGCTCAGCCTGAGGCTGTGGGGGAACCCTCCTCTGCAAAGGATGGGGAGGGGGAAGGCCCACCTGTCCATGGGGCAGGCAGGACAGGGAATTGCTGGGGCATGGCAGAGCCAAAGGATGGTGCAGCAGCCGGAGGGCAGCGAGTTCTGATGGAGAGCAGCTCTTCTGGTCCTTCTGGAAGGGATCCAGTGTGGAGAGAGCTCTGTTGCAGCTGGGCAGGGTCAGGCTGTCAGCGGATCCAATGCAAGAAAAACCTCTTCCCACTCTGGAGACACTTCTGTGTGCTGACAGCAGTGCTGTGAATCCCAGAGGTGTTCTGCCCTTTGGCTGAGCCCCTCAGGAGCTGATGTCATCCCAGATGCAGGTGCCAGTGGCAGGGAGGGGAGGTGGCAGTCCCTGGTGGTGGCCCCTGCTGTTGGCTGTGATGTGCCCTTGCTGCTCAGGAAAAGGCTTTACTTTGGCAGTGTCTGGGGAAACTAGAGGTGGCCACAGAAGAGAACTGCACAACCCAGGGCTGTGGATTTGAGCAGGGTTTAGATTTGGTCTGTGTTGAACTCTGTGGTTCAGACACCATCCTGGTATGTGGGAGAGTGGGATTCAGGGCTCTGCTCCACCATAAAGCCATGGAATGGTTTGGGTTGGAAGGGACCTTCAAAGGTGATCAACCCACTGCCAAGGGCTGGGACACCTTCTGCTAGACCTGGTTGCTCCAAACCCCATCCAGCCTGGTCCTGGACACTGCCAGGGATGGAGCAACAACAGCTGCTCTGAGCAACCTGTGCCAGGCAGTGGGAAGCCATTCCGGGAAGAATCTCTTCTCAATATCCCATCTAAGCCTGTCCTCTGGCAGTGGGAAGCCATTCCTTTTTATGCTGTCACTCCAGGGCCTTGTCCAAGGTCCCGCTCCAGCTCTCTGAGAGCCCCTTTAGCACTGGAAGTGACTTCAAGGTCTCCCCAGAGCCTTCTCTTCTCCAGGCTGAAAAACCCAAACTCCCTCAGTCAGGGAGGTGGGAAGTTTTCTTGCAATCTGGGCATTTCTTAGCGTTTCCCTGGGTGCAGGGGAGCACATGTGGGCCATGGCACAGAGCTCTGAGGTGGCCAATGTGACACTGCTCCACTTTGGAGCTTTGGCTTCTGACCTGGCTGGTCCCCAACTCTGAGCTCCTGCCGGTGTTTGTCTCCCCAATATCCAGAGGGATGGAGACACCACAGACCAAGGGTCCTCTGGGCCCTGTCCAGTGTTTGACCACTCTTGTGAAAGTTTTTCCCCCCCTTAATATGGGAATTCCGTGTCCCAGCTTTGTCCCTCACCTCTTTTCCTGCCGCTGTGCACTTCCAAGAGGAGTTTTGCTCCAGCTTCTCTCTTTGCTCCCTCTGGGTCATTGTAACAAAAGGATCTCTCTAAGCTTTGTCACCTTCAGCTGACCAGACCCTGCCTCTTTCAGCCTGTCCTCACTTGTCCTGTGCCCCACCTGGGATCACCACCACCCTTGTCCTTGTGCAGTGACACTGACCAGTTCCAGCCCCTCCTGGGCAATGTGGCTGTGTGTTCCCAAAGCCTGGCCTGCTCTTGCCTCCCTTCCCACATTCTGAAGGGGATTTGGGATGAGCCAGACTGGAAAGCTGATTTAGACATGCCTGGTGCTTGAAGCTTGGAGCTCCTGTAGGTATTTGTGCCTTCTCCAGTTTGTAGGGACTTGCTATCAGCAAAACACTGAGTAAAAGAAGGAATGAGGAGCCAATTCCTCCTTGTTAATGTGTTGTAAACTAGGAGTAACTGAGCATTAGGATTATGGATTTATATTCTGGCTTTGCTGTGGTCATCTCCAGCCAGAAGAGTCTCATCAGATCTGGACCTGCCTGCAGCAGATCCAGGTACAGGGAGGGGGCACTTGGGGTCACAGTTCCTTGGGGCATCCCCAGTCCAGAAATGTGGCCAGTGATGCAACTTCCCAGAGGTCTCAACAGTATTTTCCACATTTCTGCATGTATATATCATATATAAGTATCTATTTTAAATATATATTTTTTGTATTACCCAATGGGATAAACACTTCAAAAATATCTTCCTGTTAATCACATGATGGACAAGGACCTGTTCCAATGCATGCTTCTAGGGGCTTTCAGAGCCCACTCTGAATACCCAGAAGCTTTTGTGAGCTCTTTGGAAATCCAGTTTGGGCTGCTTTGCCCATGTTTGGGGAGTGAAGAGTTGCTAGACCTGAGTGAAACAAATCCTTTTCCTAACTTAATATTTTCTGTTTAATGAGTTCAATCACAAGGTACATTTTGATAGGATTTTTATTCACTGTGAATATTCAGGTAGGTTTATTTAATGCCTGAAAGCCATTAAAGATGCTTTTTTCCAGCCAGTTTTGCAGAAAACTCTGTGTCTTTCAAAAACCAAACGCATATTGTAGACGTGTGGGATGCCCATGGGAACATAAAATAACAATCTGAGAAAATAAACACTGAGTTAAATAACTCCTTGAGCAAAAGAGGTGTAGCATGGTGTGCTGGTGAGCAGGAAGGGTGTCACTCAGCACCCAGGCTATATTTAGCTCCAGATCAACATATGTTGGTAGTTTTCAGCTGAATGAGAATGAAGTGGATTTTAGGAAAAAAACAACTTGGGAACAGCAGAGGAGTCGCTTGGATGGCACGTCACGTTGTTGCTGGATTTTGAGCTGAGATGTTTGGGAGCTGCTCTGACCTTGCTCTGGGCCAGCACCTCTCGAGCAGAGGATGGAGCTGGAGCTGCCAGGGGCGTTTGTGTGAGGTTTGTGGTGGAGGAGGGAGGAGAGGAGCTGAGGTTCTCCATAAATACTCTGCTGTTGCTGCCTTAGAATAGCTGCAGAGCCAGTGTCATCTCCTGGAGGTGGGGCTGGGCTGGCTGGGGCTGCTCCAGGTGTGCAAACACCAACAGGTCTGAGTGCTGGTGGTTCCAGGCACGTCTGACATTCCCCATTCCCTCACTGTGCAGAGACTGCAGAGGTGGGAATGGAGCTGGGGAAGGGTCTGGAGCACCAGGAGCAGCTGAGGGAGCTGGGGGGCTCAGCCTGGAGAAAAGGAGGCTCAGGGGGGACCTTCTCACTCTCTACAACTCCCTGACAGGAGGGTGCAGGCAGGGTGGGGGACAGACTCAGCTCTCAGGGAACAAGGGACAGGACAAGAGGAAACAGCCTGAAGTTGTGCCAGGGGAGGTTCAGGTTGGGCATGAGGATGAATTTCTCCACTGAAAGGGTGGTCAGGCATTGGAAGGAGCTGCCCAGGGCAGTGGTGGAGCTCCCATCCCTGGAGGTGTCCAAGGAACAACTGGATGTGGCACTCAATGCTCTGGCCTGGTTGACAAGGTGGGGATCAGTCATGGCTGTGACATGATAATCTTGGAGGTCTTTTCCAACCTTGGTGATTCTGTAATTGTGCCTGTGAGCAGGGCTGGGTACTGTTGCCCCCAGCATTGCAGAGTGATCCCCATGGGTCCATCCTGTGCCTGTTCAGGGTCTGCCATGCAGTGGCAGGCAGGACTCAACGCCACGGCCTTGCCTCCAGGCATTCTAGGCACAGGTAAGGCATGGAGGCTGCTGCCAGCCTCCCAGGGTGTCTTCTCAGGGCTGGAGGCTGTGCTTAGGTGGGGCTGGATGAGGGGTGCCTCTGTCCACTCCCCTGGGGATGTGTCACCTGCTGCCACCTGCCCCCCTTGCTCTCTGTCACTCTCTGGAGCAGCATTTGGGCCGGAACTGCTTTCGGGGTGGTTGGAGGTGCAGGAGGTGCTCGGGGCTGAGCCTTCCCTGCTGCAGGGGTGGCAGGGCTCTCCCTCTCATGGAACCTCAGCCCCCTCTCTCCTCCTCTCCCCCCCAGCACTCCACGCTGTCGCGCAAGTTCGTGGAGGTGATGTCGGAGTACAACGCCACGCAGACCGACTACCGGGAGCGCTGCAAGGGCAGGATCCAGAGGCAGCTGGAGATCAGTGAGTAAACCTGCACTGGGAGCACCAGTGAGTAAACCTGCAGTGGGAACACTGCTGTGCAGTGCCTGCCGTGGGGACACATCCTGCACTGGCTCCCAGTGGACCAGAGCTGCTCCCACAGCTGGGCAGAGCTTCCCGGGAAAACCCGGGATGCACAGGAGCCGTGGGAGTGACTGGAACACATGGACATGGACATGGACATGGGCTAGTACCTTGAGTTTCAGTGGCAGAGTGCATCCAGCAAAGTACATCCCAAAGTGCTGCAGAGAGAGCACAGGGAAAGCCAGGAGAGGAGTTCATTCTGTGTTTGCAGCTCATTTTTAATTCAAAGAAGCTCGTGGGAATTCCTGATTCCTGCGTGTACTTGTCGTTCCTCAGGGTGCTCTTCTTCATGGATGGACTGAGCTAAACACGAAAACAGAGAAGGGAATTCCTGAGAAGGGAGCACTCCCTGCTCCTGATGGGCTCCCTTGCCCAGGAAGAGCAGGAGCCTCATGCTGCCCCAGGCACCTCTCTCAGCAGCCATTATGTTGTGGCCAAGGGTGACACTTCTGAGGCTGGTGACACCCCACCCAGGTGACACTGCTGTGGCACTAGGATGTCTGAGTCATCCAGAGCCCCTCACTTAGAAGTCCAGTCCTGTCTGTCTATAAAAACACTCTCCTTATGGTTCTTCTGGGCAGTCAGTGAGACCTGGATAGTTTAGAGCAATGGGGTTATCTCCCAGTAAAGGAGAACCATGTAATTAGGGGAATAATCAAGGGGGAAGTCAGGGCATGCAGAGATTAAAGGAGATTTTTGCAAATAATCTCACTGTCAGACCGGTTGTGGGGTTTGTGCTCAGAATGAAAGCCTCTGAACTTAGTCCTTTTTTTGCCTAACAACCAAAGTGATGTTTTTCCTCCAACAACTGACTGTGAATAATGACAGGAGGTCTGTGAGTCAATCTGGTGTCCTTGGTGGTCACCTGTGGGAATGTGCCTCATTGGCCTGGGAATCTGGGTGCTGTGGGGTGTGGGAATTTCTGTGGAGGGCTGGAAGGAGACACAGCTGTGCAAACCTTAATCTTTGTTCAGAGTAGTCTTTCTGATGTGTAATGCTAACAGGGCGGGATGGGGAGGCTGACTGACAGGAGGCTCAACAAGAGCTTGGCAGTTTGCTGTAAAGCAGGATGTGTCACTGCTCCAGCTGCCTGACTCAGCCAACATCACCCTGCAGTTGACAGCTCAGGAGTGGCTTGTCATGTGAGCAGGAGTTTAAGGTGTCCCTGTGCCTCCCTCTGAGAGAGGAGATTTGGAAGGGCTCAGCCACGTCCTTGGTTGGATGCAGACCTGAAAGAAACCTTCCTCTAGTTTTCCTACTGGATTTTGGGAGGGCTCTGCTGCTCTGCTTAAATTCTGAAGGTACATTGTTATTCTTGTGTCTGCTCTGTCCATCCTGCCAGGTTGTCAGTGCCTGACAGAGCAGGGAAAGGTCAGTCAGTGCCTGATGGGTGGTGCAGGGAAGGGGCTGCTCAGGAGCCCCCATGGAGCAATGTGTGGTGTAGGGGAGGTGTCCCAGCTCCTGATAGCAAGGGATTCTGGTTCCCTTCAGGATGGAGGTGTGGAGGAGTGTGGGAGATAAGTGCATTTCTCACTGCTACAGAAGAGGTGCAGAGGTGGGATGGGGAGGGACACAGTCCTCTGCACAGCCCTTTGCCAAAGCTGGATTCCCCCATCAGAGCAGTGGAAAACATTTCCTGGCAAAAAGACCCATCAAAAGGAACAGCTTAAGGGTGTTTTACCAGGACAGGGGCTCTGCTTGGCCTGAGGTGTCCCAGGCAGAGCCTTCAGCCCCAGCTGCTCCAGGGGCTCCTGCACAGGCTCCTTGGAACAGAGCTCAGCTGGGATGTGGTGACTGCACACATCTCCACTGCATCCTCAGCTCTCCTTTCCTGCTGGGGAGTCCAAAGATAGAAAGTGCTGGGAGCTCTGACAGCAAAGCCAGTGAATCACTCGGGTTTTCAGAGTGTGAGAGCAGGAACTTCTCAGCTGCTCTGGGTGGGCTCCCCAGCACCCAGCAAGTTTCTCCATCCTCACCACATCTGGCTCTGCAAGTGGGACAGTGGCAGAGTTGGTGATGTAGAGTCACTGCCCCGGGCTGTAGCTACTCCCTGAGGCTCCCCACAGCCCTCTCAGCATCTGTTCCCTCCTCCCTGTGTAGGCACTGCTGTGTCTGTGTGTGCCAGGGGTTGTTAACCACCAGCACCACACTGCCCACCCAGGAGCTCCTCTGAGGGCATGAAGTGTATTTAGGTTTTGCTCCCAGAGAAACTGGTTTTGGAGCTTGGAAGAGCAGCTCACTGTGGTGGGTGTGCAGCTGAAGCTGTGGAGGTGCTGCATAGATGCTGCCTGTTTTTGGGGGCAGTTTTGTTATGTGCAAAACCAAGGAGGCAAAAATAAAGTATGTTCTGTGTCTGAGGGCACGAGAGATTTCATCATCATTTCCCTACTGTGCCAGACCAGGTGAACTGGTGTGCAGGACAATGAGCTGTGGGTGCATCCCACCCTGAGCCAAGACAGTCTGGGGGCTGCTCTGGCCCTGGCAGCTCATCTGGTGTACCCAAGAGCTTATTTAGGATTCCTGTGGCACTTTCATCTCAGGAATGATCGTGGGATTTATCTTGAGTGCAGATGCTGAGGGCCAAGGAGGTGGGTGGCACTTTGTGATATGCTGGGCAGGGTTTTATAGCTGAATCCTTCTCATCCTGATAACCAGCATGGGCAGTGCCAGACCTGTCTGAGCTGGGTGACAGCCAAGGGGGCCAGTCACTCATATCTGCTACCTCACATGCAGGTGGACAGGACAGTGTTATCCATCTCTCCATGAATTGTATGGATTTGTGTGTAATAAGAGCTTAAAAGCCAGCTCCAGGCAGAGGATCCCAGCCTTGGCAAAGTGCCTTGTCCTCAACATGTCCAGTGAGAGCCCCAGCTGTGGCTCTGCAGGTGCTTGTGCAGCCCTGCTGCTGGGAGGGGGGATGCTGCCAGCCTGAAGAGCCCAGCTGAGCCCTTGTTTGGCCACGGCACGTTGGACTCCTTCAGCCCCGAGCCACCTTCCCTATTTATAGACCATCTGCATGCAGAACTGGACAAACTGGCATCCAGGGTCAGCTGGGCTGTGGGACTGAGCTGTGGCACCAGAGGCTTCCCTGGGAGCTTCCCCCACACCCTGACAGGGTTGCTCACTGCAGGTCCCCTGGGAGCTGGTCCGTGGGGATGGTCACTCTGTCCAGCTGGGCATTACAGGGCCAAGGGCTGTGCCTTGAGGTGGGAAGTCCCCTCAGTGGCTGCATGTTTGTCCCAGAGTTTCCAATGGCTGTGCAGCAGTGGGACCTGGGCACTGTCTCTTCCTCTTCTCTCCCTGCTGGCTTAGGGCTGAGGTTGCTTCTCCAGCTTCCTCCATGCTCTGGGCTTCTTGTTTCATTGGCAGAGCTGCTTCTCCCCAAGAAACTTTAATTCTAGATGTGCCAAGTAAGAGGCAGATGTGCTCTGGGGCTCTCTGGGGAGGCACAGGTCCAAATATCAGGATTTTCCAGTGTTTCACCAGATTTTGGGGCAGGAGTGTTCCCCCAGGCTCTTCTCCCTTTGGTGCCACCTTGCAGTGGCTCCATCCTTTCACTCCCATTTCTGGCTGTGCCATGGCCCTGTGGGAATGTGAGCAGCAGATCAGGCAGGTACCCAGGACACTCTGAGCTGATTTTACTGCTGTGGAGGAGCTAATGACAGAGCAGGAAGCCAAACCTGAAGCCTGGTTAGGAGGCAGTGGCCTTCCTGGGAAGTCCTCTGAGGCCCTGCAGGTTGGTTGTGTTGTTTGGCAGGTGCTGAACTGGGTAGCACAGGTGAGAGGCAGCCTCCATGCCCCAAGCTTTGGCTCAGCATTACAGCAGGTTCTTCCTGAGCAGCTGTGGCCCTTGGCCAGGCCAGCACTGCCTGCCAGGTGTTGATCCATGCAGTGCCTTTGCTCTCATCCCTCACCCTGCCACAGCTTTTAGCAGCTCTGTGCTCTGCATTAGGGGAATGAGGCAGCAAGGATAGGATGAGAATGTGTATCCCACTTCCCATCCCACCTGTGCCCAGGAGAGATGTGGCATCTCCTGGAGCTGATCCCACTCTGCTTGTCCTTCAGGGCTGCCTTGAGCGCTGCCATTTGGCAGAGCAAGTAGCTCTCCATGGACAGCACCTGGCATGCTCCTCCTCATCACTGGGCCAGTGACTGCCCAGAGCTGGGCACATCAACAGGAGGGTTTGTAAATTTGTGCTGCTTGGTCCCTTTTTCTCCCTTTCTGGGAGCAGGGCAGTGTCAGCCCAGAGCAAGGAGCCAACAGGCAAGAAAAGCTGGCAGGGGGTGTCGTGGGTCATCCTTGGTGGGGGTGATGATCTGTCACTCTAAAACGTAACAGTGTCTGGAAATGGGCTGTGGACCCTTCTCAGAGCTGGGGACCTTGGGGACCTTGGTTGATCCTGAGATCCACGAGTACACAGGTGGCAAAGCTCCATCCTCACATGCATCTGTGAACCCCCTCAGGTTGTTTTTGTGACTCAAAACAGCAGCTTCTCAGGGCTTTGGGGCCACTACCAGGTCGTGGTTGTCTAAGAGCAGCCTCACACAGAACTCCAACCTCTGCCCACACATGTGAGAGCTGTGGGCTCCACTCTGCCCCATTTCCCCCCCTTTGAGGTGCCCTGGACTCATCCTGGAGGATGCTGTTGTCCTTTTCAGTACCACTGACTGCAGGGGAACATCTACAGCCCCCAGCCCTGCTCTGCAGGTTTTGGTTTCATCCAGCTCGGTGGAGTCCCTTCATTGACTGCCCTGTTCACACCCGTGGGGTGTCACTTCCCCTCTCTCAGGTGACCTCCCCATCCCACTGAGCAGTCCCAGTGCCCTGGCCAGCATCTCCATCTGTTTGGCTGTGATTCCATGTGTCCCACATGGCTGCTAGCCCAGGAAATACACTGCAGCTAATGAATGCAGGGATCAGTGCCACCCGTGGAGGGATCAGCATCTCTCTCCACTGTATGGAGTGGGGAAGGGAAGGAACCACCTGGTGTGGGTGAATTGTTTTTAGAGGGGCCATGGGGCTGGAGGTCCCCAGAGACATGGACGGTTTTGCACAGGGGGAAGGACAGAGCCTGGCTCCTGTCCCACAGCAGCTGGGCCAAAACATGGGCAGTCCAGCTGAGCCCAGTGTCCTCATGGCACTGAACTGGCTGGGACAGGGTTTGTCAAGAACGTACCTGCTTGTGGCTTCTTCCCCATCCCTCCTCCTTCACACACGCTGTGGATGCTGGTGGCTGCTGGTCCCTTAGCTCTGCTCCCTGCCCCACAGGAATGGTTGAGGGGTGTCAGAGGCAGGCTGTGAGAGGGCAGCCCCTCAAACTGCCCTCTGTGCTCTTGGGGCTGAAAGCTTTGCTCTGTTCCACTCGTGGGGACAGTGCCATGGAGCCAGCAGAGCCCTGTGGTCATGCTGTGGGAGCTGTGGTGGGGACAGGGGGCCCTGGGCTGACCTCTGTTGTGTGGTTGCAGCTGGCAGGACCACCACCAGCGAGGAGCTGGAGGACATGCTGGAGAGCGGCAACCCGGCCATCTTCTCCTCTGGGGTAAGCAGTGCCACGGGCTGCAGCTGAGCCAGCCCCCTCAGCCCAGGGGTGGGGATGGGCTGCCACACTGGCCTCAGCAGGTGTAATGGACACAGCCCATGCAGGAGCCAGGCCAAGGGGCTCAGATCTGGCCTGAGGATGCTGTTGGAGCAGAGTCTGAATCCCAGCATCCTGCCGCAAACTTGGGGTGGGTGGAGGGGCACTGTAGCTCCTGCTCATCCCTCTCTTGGTGCCCCCAGTCCCAGCACTGGAGCTGGGTCTGAGCAGGTGCTCAGTGGCCTTATTTTCTCTGCAGATCATCATGGATTCAAACATCACCAAGCAGGCGCTGAACGAGATTGAGACACGGCACAGTGAGATCATCAAACTGGAGAACAGCATCCGAGAGCTGCATGACATGTTCATGGACATGGCCATGCTGGTGGAGAGCCAGGTGGGGAAATGGTGCAGCCCAGGGGCTCACCTGAGGGGACTGAGGGGCAATGGGGCTCCTTGTGGTGGGTGGGGAGGCTGGAGAACAGTGCTCCCCTGCCTGGGTGGGTGCTGAGAGGAAAAACCACATCTAGGACCAGCATGGCTCCCAGTGGGGCTGAGCTGGGCTCCCCAGGGCTGGAGCCACCTGCCTGGCACCCCAGAGCTGGGTGCTGTGTGGGGGGGGTGGGAGGTTCACTGAGGGGCTCAGAAGGAGGGCAGTGGGTGGCTGCCATGCAGGGGGAGATGTCTTCCTCTTCCCTGGAGCGCCAGGCCCAGGTGGGTGAGCTCAGGGTGCCCCCCGGGCTGAGCTGCCAGCCCATGGCACCAGTCCCTCAGCCAGGCACGTGCTCCTGTGTCTTTGCTCACCCCCCTTCTTGCCCGCCATGCTGCCATGGCCCGAGGAGACGTCACTGGCAGGTAAAGGCCGCTGGCCAGGCCCCGTGGTGCTGCATGCTCTGCTCTGCTCTGCTCTGCATGGCTGCTCCTGCATGGCTGCTGCTCACCTGGTGGCGCTGGGATGGCCAGGACGGCAAAGGTCACCAGGGCACGGTGGTGTTGGTGGCCTGTCCTGTCTGCACTGGGGGTCATACGTGGGGAATTCATCATTCCATGCCCCACTCTGAGGGCTGGACAGTGCCAGCACCCTTGTCCTGTGGTGAGAAGCTCGGAGCTGCTGGGACTGGGGATAGAGGGGTGCAGGGCAGGCAGCAGGGCTGGCAGCTCTGCTCTGCCCCAGGCATGGCACAGGTGGGAAGAAGAAGCAGCAGTTTTATGTAAGACAGGGAGCAGTTGGTGGGGCTCAGTGCTCAGCACCCCTGGGCCCCAAGGTTTGTCCTCCATGTGCTCTCCAGCATTAGGTTGAGAAATGGGCGTTGCAGTTGCTGGCTCTATGGCCTCAATTCACCCCATGCCATGCAGGAGGACACTGGGCTTCAAACCTCCCACTCTGCCAACCCTGTCAGCAGCTGCAGGACGTGGCTGTTTCCCTGCTGGTCAGGATGGGGCCAAAGGAGGTGAACAAGGCTGGAAGAGCTCACTCAACCCGTGTCCCCATACCCACAGGAGCCCCCACTCCCAGCCTACCCCTGCAGCAGGGGCAGGGGTCCCTGCAGGGCTCTGCAATCCTTGGCCTTGTTCAGGACCCTCCTGCCTTGGGTACAGTGCTTGTATGGGTCAGAGCAGTGGTCCTTGGTCCCTGCATGTGCATGGTTTCCTGAGCATCCCTCATGGTGCTACTGGCGCTGTCCTTGCTCCCTGCCATGCCTCCTGTTTCAGCAGCATGTGGTGTGGTGCTGGTGTAGATCCTCTTGTGGCTTTGATGTCACCTGAGATATTGGACAGGTCAGGACCAGGACCGGGCTGGGAACTCCCTTGTCCCTCACCCTTGCTTGTCTCAGTGTTGGGATGTGCACAGAGATCCTCTGGGATGGGGCATGCAGTCCAGAGCTCGCACCCCAGCAAACACCCCGTGCCCACAGGCAGCTGATGTTGCTTCTCTCTGTGCAGGGCTGCTGGGCAGGGCAGCGTCCCCCCGGAGGCAGGGAGCAGCAGAGCAGGAAGGAGCTCAGGTCTGCATGCGCGCGGGCGCGTGGGCTGTGTCCTCCTCCCGCAGGGAGAAATGATTGACCGCATCGAGTACAACGTGGAGCACTCGGTGGACTACGTGGAGCGGGCTGTGTCCGACACCAAAAAAGCCGTGAAGTACCAGAGCAAAGCCAGACGGGTGAGTCACAGCTCTGCCCCTGCCTGCACTGCTGACACCTCCATCCCAGGCACAGGGCCCGGCTGGCACCTTGCCCAGCCTGCCCGGCACAGTTTGCAGGTGCCCGGGTGCCCACCCCACACTACTGGGAGCAGCCCCGTCCTGAGGGTTGCACAGCTGAGGCAGAGCTCCCAGCACAGACTCTGTGAAAGCTGACAACGAGCCATAGGGCAGGGGTGCTGCTTGGGGGGAGGAAAAGGGACAAGGTGCACCCCTGGACTGGGCATGTTGTGAGAGCCACATCCCTTGCAAAAAAAATAGGGAAAGGTCATGGCTCAGCTCAGACCGTAGCACAGTGCCAGATGTCCTGCTCCCAACACCTGGTCCCGTATCAGCTTGGGGACCTGAGGGGCACCAGCTCAGCTCTGCCAACCCAGAGCAGAAGCAGGAGCAGGGGGGTCCCTCCCTGCCCAGGACTGCTAGAGCCCTTCTGGCTCCCAAGGTGCTGCTCAGAGCCCACCACGGGCTAAGGGGAACAGGACAGACTGCTGTTCTGAACTCCTGAGTCCATCCTGCCCCAACACTCACCATCCCCTCTCCCCTCTCTCCCTACCGCTGCCGGCACACCCGAGCAGAAGAAGATCATGATCATAATCTGCTGCGTGATCCTGGGCATCGTCATCGCCTCCACCTTCGGCGGCATTTTCGGCTAGACTCACCCCACAGGACTGTTTGTGTGCGATGGATGGAGCCGCGCGTGCCATGGGGCTGCAGCCACACCGGAGCAACCCACGCAGCCCCGGAGCCTCCCAGCAGCATTTCAGTTTCTAATGCATGGTTGTTTGTGACGCTGTGTGTGCGGTGCGGTGCGTCTGTGTGGAGGGAGCTCCAGCCCCGGGGCGCAGGCGGGGGGCAGGCGATGGTGATGGGCGCAAGGGGGACCCTGGCCGGGGAACCCGAGCTCTCATCACTGCTCCGGGCTGGGTGGCTGGCTGGGACCAGGTGGGGGGACAGAGGTGCCCTTGGGCACCGCTGCTCATCCTGTGGTGGGCAGTCTGTGTTAGTGACAGCTGAGGAGGAGGGACGGATGGTGGGTGTTTGGGGTCCTTGGGAGCACGGTGCCCAGCCAACCTCCCAGCTTGCCCATCACCTCCAACTCTCATGTCTGTCGGCCGCATCTGTGCTTGCAAACACCTTCCCTTGGGCTGCTTCTCTTCGGGGCCCTTCCCCAGGGGTGTGCTCTGCCCAGCCCTGCCTGGCCAGTGACTGTGTCTGGCTCTGGGGCTCCATCCCTGCCACTCCTCCAGTGGCAGGGCTGTCCCCTCCCTGCGTGAGCCCTCACCCCAGTAGGGTGCCAAAGGCTGGATGTGCCACTGCAGGTGGTGGATGCCTGATGGTGCATGCCTGGTGGAATAAGGAGTTGCTGCCTGGGGCCATCGCAGTTGCCTGGGGACAGGAATAGGGCATGTGGGGGCCAGTGCTGCTCCAGGATGCTGGCCTGACAGGGCAGGATGGCACGGATAGTCTAAGGCCAGTGAATTTCACTGGCTGCTCATCCTGCACCACAGCCTCATCACAGTGCTCTCAGCCCTGGCACATGGTGGTCCTGGCTCCTCTTGCCCACAGGCCTGGACTCTGCCCACCAGGGTTTGGGGCTGTTGCTGATGTCCACAGCCCGGGGCAGCACTCACCTGCGAGCAGGGCTGCTCCAGCCTTGCTTTTTCCTACCCATGGCTGGGGGTTAGAAGCAGCTGGGCTTTCTCCTGTTGTGGTCCCAGGAGCAGCCCTTGCTGCATCCAGCCCCCTGCAAGCGAGGAGCAGCAGCCTTCCTCCTGTATCCAATCTGGTTCTGAACAGGCCAGTGCCTGACTGCCTGTTTGCCACCTCCTGGCACCCTGCTGCTCCTGGCACCCTGCCCTTCTGCCCAGCCACTGCTCTCAGTGGGGTGCTGTGGGACAACCTGGGTGCCCTGTGCAGTGCCCCTGACCCAGATGCAGCTGCTGTGGGGTCCAAGCCCACCTGCAGCCCAGAGGGGTCCAGTACTGCCATTGCCTGTTTCCCTCAGGCTAGGGCCAGGGCTCTGCCCTCACCTTCCTCTGCAGACCCCAGGGCTCTGCCTGGCCTGTGCACATGCCAAAGCACCACAGAGGAGTCCCAAGGTAGGCTAGGCTCACTGCCACACTGGGACAGGGGCTGGCTGTCAGGTGCTGGTAGCAGAAAAGGGACACTTGATGGCAGCCAGTATTCCAGCCTCAGGCAGCGTCACCTCCCAGCTCCCACCAGCACCAGGGCAAGGCTGCTCCATAAGCTGGCAGGGTGCTGTGGCTCAGGCACTGGCTGTGTGGTGCCCCTGGGTACAGGAGAAAGGCAGTGGCTGCAGGCACAGAATGCTGCCTCCCCCAGGGCCAGCCCTGCCCAGCAGCAGCCCTGACAAGGCTTCTCTGCCACTGCTACCCGAGGTCCCCACACACAGCCCCACGTTGCATGCAGCTGCCCTTGGGAAGTGGGTCCAGCCTGGCTCCCCACACTGCCCAGTCCAAGCCCCTCAGGGTGCAGCCATGGGAACATCCCAGACCAGAGCCCCCTTCTTTCACAGTCCTGCACCAACCGATGTGAGCTCCAGCACTGCAGCCTGCGTGCACTGAAGGGCTTGGGGCACCAGGAGGACCATGCAGGCAGGGGGAGGAGGCAGGCAAGGGCAGGGTCTCTGCTCCAGGAGGACATGTCTGGCTGCAGGAAAAGGGAGTGGCCATGCTTCTATCCCTCAGCAGCTCCCTGCCACTGCCGTCCCTGCTTACTCTGCCAGGCCAGCAAGAGCCCCAGGGCCCCTCCAGGAAGCAATAACACTGGACAGGCAGGAAAACCCTCCTCCCAGGCTCCTGCCCTGCAGCCATGCTCGTGCCCTGCAGCCATGCCCACTGCTAGCACAAGGTGACATTTTTTTTCTTCCAGGCAGCGGCTTTAGTGGCACAAGCTCACCTGACATCAGGGCTGTGGCACCCCTGTCAAGGCACAAGGCCAGGAACTGCACCGGGGGGGGATTCTTGGCCCTTGCTCCTTGTTGGCACCACCACTGCCAGCAGCCCCCACAGCAGCAGGAGTCGGGTGGGGCCAGTCAGGGCCGCTGGCACTTTGCTGGGATCCTGTGGGCAGCAGCACTGCTGGGCTCCAAAGCAAGGGAGACGAGGAGCAGGCTGCCACTGCTGCCCCACAGGCAGGCTCACACTGTCCTCGCTGTGAGGGGAGGGTGTTTTGGTGCAATAATTACCCCTGCACTACGGGAAGCCCCATTGAGTTCCTTTTCACCTACCTGTCGTTGCATGTACAGACCAAATCACCAAGTGTGGTTGTGCTTTGGGAAGATGTTTCACCTTTTCTTTCCAGCCCCCGACCTGCACCCGCTTGTCCTTTGGGTTCCACCACCTCTGTTCCAAGTGCCACCCGCCCTCCCCATGCCGGGAGCGTGTCGATGCAGTATTCCATGAGCAGTGTGGGGCACGCACAGCTTGCACTTGAACTGGGGATTGGGTTTTTTTTGTAATTAATGTACTTGAAGGCTTTCCGAGCCCCCCGTGGAGTTCTACTGTTGCTGTACTGTGAGCTAAGTGTCCTTGTTTTCTATGTGGATCTTGACCCTGGCTTGCTCTGTCTCACTGGGCTGGATGACACTGTATGTTGCCTCTCTTCTCCTCTTCCCTCTTTCCCTCCCTGCTAGCATTCCTTTCTTCTCCCAAGGCTTTGGGTGCAAAACAGCTTCCCATTTTGTGGAATTTTTATGTAGAATAAACATTTGTAACTGTAAAGCTCTGGGTGGCACCTCTCCTCGTTTCAAGGGAAGGGATGAGGTGATGGGGAGTCTGGTCAGCCCCAGCACCCTGGAAGCACTAAAGCAAACAGGGTGGGTTTGGTGCCAAGCACCGACAGGAGTAAATGGCTTCTGGACTAACAGCTGTGCCAGGAGCAACTTTGTCCTCATGGATCTACACCTTGACAGTGTGGATCCTCTGCAGGCAGAGGGGATGCTGGCAGGAAAGGAGGTACCATAGTCCCACCTCAGTACTCCCAGCACCAAGGGCAGGACACAGGAGACCAGCAAACACTTCCAACTCTTTGACTCTTTAGTGAGGAACTGGGTATCACGTCCTGGCCTGCCTGGAGCTCAGCTGGCTCACTGCACTTGGGAAGGTAAGTGATGGCACTGCAGACACCCAAGTGGCCAGAGCACCGTCTGCACCTTCACCAGGGAAACAGGGCTGGAAGCTTTGCTGTTCCAGTCTGTACCTTTAAGAGCCACAGTGACCAGTCCCAGCAAGTCCCCAGGCACGGGGTGCCATCTGTGCCATCCACAGGAGGCTCTCTGGAGGCACCCACGTGCCACCTTCCGTGCCAGCAGTGTCCAGAGCAACTCAGAAGTGAGGACGGCGCTTCCGACCCGTGTACTTGGTGTCTGGTCGCACCTCCCTGTGGGAAAGGCAGGAACAGCTCAGCACCACCTGCAGGTCACTTCGGGAGGGGAAGGGAGCAGCTTGGTGGCAGCAGTTTGGACAGGCCAGCCCAGCCTCTGAGGCAGGACTCAGCTGAACTCACTTGCCCTGGCGTCGTCTACGCTCCTTCTTCTCCAGGATCCAGTCCCGGCTCTTCTTCACAGACTTGCCCTTGACATTTCTGAACCGTGTCCTGTGGGGAAAGTGGACAGCAGCTGGAGAGGAGCTGAGGTGTGGGGGCACATTTCTCTGCCCCAGGGGATTGTCACCCAGAACTGGGTCACAAACGTAGTGAGTTTCCCTCCCACCGCCCCTGGGCAAAAGGCTCAGCCAGCACTGGGGCAGGTGGCCAAACTCCAGACACACTGGAGGAGGAGGAAGAGGCTGATTCCAGCCCTGGCTTAGAGCTGAGGGATCCTGACCTATGAACTCCAGCAGTCCAGCACACCCCCATGCCACACCCTGTGTCACAGAGCAGCATGCTGCACTCTGGGATCTCAGGGGATTATGGGCTCATGTACAACCACCTTCCCCTTGTCTGCTCTAATCCAAACAGGGCAGACAAAGTCAGGCTTCCTACAAAGTTCCCAGCTCTGCTACTGCCCTCCAAGACCAGACCCCCTTAGACTAAGTGAGCAGAGAACAGCGATGTAAGAGGCAGGAAAACATGGCAGCCACAAGCTCCTGGCAGCCACGACGACTTTCCTCTGGTTTTTGTTTTGTCTCTCCCACTGGCTGCAAAAGGGGCTCCTCCCTGCACCACTGCTGTGGGAAGAGACCTGGCCAGCAGCAGAAACCCCCAGGGCACAGCTAAGAAGAGCTGAGCAAAGACCTGGACAGGAGGAAAAAGGGAATGCCAGGACTCGGGCACAGCAGCCTGCCTCCATGGCTCCATCATGAGCCCTGTAAACATTCCCTCTCCCACACCACTGGCCTCAGCTGGAGAGGCCAGTGCTGGACAGAAAGCACACCTGATTGCTCAGCTACAGCTCTAGGGTGAGCACCTACAGCCCCACAGAAGAGCCCTGGGAACTAACTAGTTCAGTTCCCTGTGTCCAGGCCCTTGGGAAGAGAAAGCAGTTCTCTCCTGGGCTGCTGAGTCCTCCCTGTCCTTCCCCTCCCATTGCTTCTCACCTAGAAGCACTGGGTCCCCAGTAAAACCCAGCCCTCAAAGCCCCCCACTCCCTGCTGAGGCTGCAGCCTCACCCCCACAGGATACCTCTCATTGGTGAACTTTGCCTGGTGCAGCTCCTCACTGGCACACTCGGTACCAAGGCCCTGGAATGCAGAATTAAGAAGTTGTGTTCCCCTCTGGACCAGGCACAGCTGTTAGTCAGCCCATCAAAACTACAGGGAATGCAGAGATCTGCAAGGGGAAGGACCAGAGCAGGAACAAACTGGTCTGCCAGAAATCGTGGCAAAGAAAAGCAGATGTCAGAAGAATGGCTTTAAAGAGGGAAGGGTTAGATTGGATATTGGAAGAAATTCTCCCCTGTGAGGGTGGGGAGGCCCTGGCACAGGGTGCCCAGAGAAGCTGTGGCTGCCCCATCCCTGTAAGTGTCCAAGGCCAGGATGAACAGGGCTTGGAACAACCTGGGATAGTGGAAGGTGTCTCTGCCCATGGCAGGGGGTTGGAACAAGATGAGCTTTCATGTCCCTTCCAACACAAACCATTCTGATTATATGAGAGCAGGGCTTGGTGACTGGCAGAAAATGTATAAATGAAGTCACATCTGCACTCACAGAGCTCTTTGGCTCCCACACTGCCCACAGCTCTTCCACATCACCCAGCAGCCAGGACAGCAGCTCTGCTGCCTCATGGGGACCCTCACCTTTGGTAATGTGCCAGATGTCCCAACAAAGAGACAGAGGAAGAACCTGAAAGAACAAGAATAAGGAGCATGAACGTGGGATTCAGCACGTGAGCCTCAGTCCCCAGGCAAGACTGAGATGGTTTATAACAGAGCCAGATCTAAGCTTTAAGCTCTGTCCAGGGCTGTATAATGGGAGAGGGAACAGCTCAGGGAAAAAAACAAAACAAAGTCACCACTAAACCCAGGCCTCACCCCAAACACACACAGAGATCCAGGACTCACTTCTTGGCTTTGGCACTGTTGGGGTAATCAACCACCATTCCCCCTGTAAATCCAGCTCTCATGGCCTGGGCTGTGATGAGCTCCAGCTGGGAAAAGCAGCAGGTGCAAAGTCAATTAGCAGTCACCCCCCAGGAAAGCCCAAGAGACCTGTGGAGGACCACACCTGACTGGGCATTCCCAGGACAGACTGGTCCTCCTCCTGCTAAGCCCTGCACCTATCTCCTGGGTCTGCAGCACCATCCAGACACAATTCCCTGCCTTTGCTGGTTCTCCCTGCTCCTCAGTCTAGCCTGGGTTAGCTGGCACAGTGGACTCTCTAGGTGAGATATACTGGATTTTCCAGACCTGAGTTAAACTGCAGTGCTGATGACTACAGCCAGTCTTCAAACTGTATTCAAACCCATATTGTGTCCCACCACTTTAATTTTAAGGCTCAGCCCAAGACAATCTGTGAAACAACAGAAATTGCACAAGGCACCCTCCTTAAGGGTTATTTCTTTGGGCTCTTGAAGAGCTTTAGAAGTGGCAGACAGAGACACAGAGTTGATGTGGAAGAACACAGTGCACCCAGAGCCCCAAACAGTGCATGATTCCTGCACCTGCACCCCTCCCTGGCTGTACCTGCTCGGAGTTCTCGGGGTACAGCTGCAGCACAGCTCGGGACCCTCGGGCCTGCAGGAAACAAAGCTGGTCACACACACCTGTCCCAGGGCAGGCCACCCCTCTGGGCCGCCACCCCATCCCACCTCCCTCCTCCCCAAAACCTCCAGGACAAGGCTCCCAGGAGAGCTGCTCAGCCCACAGAGCCAGTGAGGCACAGGGGGAACACCAGGTATCACAGAGCCATGGAACTGTTCAGTTTGGAGAAGACCAAGACCACCAATCCAACCTTGATGAGAAGCAGCACCAGGCAATAGGGGAGGCAGTGGGTGCTCCTGCCAGTCCCCCTTCAGTGCAGCATTCACTTAAAGCAACCTGACTTGGGAGTATCTTGCTAAAAAGCCCCAGCAAAGATACAAGAGCAGCAGGGACCTGTCTGATAGAGAGTGGCACTTACCAGGGCAGTGTAAAGAGTGGAGAAGAACCTGTAGAGGCGTTTTGGGGGGCTGTGTGATTTCTTGTCAGCGTTACAGAGCCACTGCACTGCGGAAATACTGAGGAGGAAAACAAGACCCCCAGGACACTGAGTCATTGGTGCCTTCACAGAGCTTGCCACCTCCCTCTGAGCTGAATTCCTGCTCTAGGCATGTGCTGGGCTTCAGGGAAGTGATTTAATTTTCTCTGTGTTGCTTTGCCTTCTGTTTTGCAGTTACATAAACCCCTCTGGAGACTCACTTAACCAGGTGCATAAGGACAAAAGCATCACCAAGCATCCCCTTTAGTCTGAGTGCTCAAATCATACAATGACAGAAGGGTTTGGGTTGGAAGGGACCTTAAAGCTCAGCCTGTTCCAGCCCCTGCTGTGGGCAGGAACATCTCCCACTATCCCAGGTTGCTCCAAGCCCTGTCCAACCTGGCCTTTGACACTTCCAGGGATAGTGCAGCCACAGCTGCTCTGGGTACCTGTGCCAGGCCTTACCTCCCTCACAGGGAAGAATTTCTTCTGTGTCTCTCACCTGAATTTTCCCCCTTTCAGCCTGAACCCCTCACTCCTAGTCCAATCATTACAGCTCCTGATGAGCCTTCAAGAGCTCACCTGTGTCCCTGGCCTGGCCAAGCAGGTTTTCCCAATGAGCAATCCAAATCAGAGCTTCTGGCTCAGCAATGGACAGTCCCTGCCTCTTCCCAGCTGTTCTCTAAGCAGATGAGTCCTTCTGTCCCCTTCATGCCAAAACCAACCATCAAATCCTTGATCCAGGGACTGACTTTCCTAAGGAATGCCACATACTTTGTTCTTCCCCTCCTTGGTGCAGGTCTCAGCCATCCTGACAACATCCCCAGCTTTACCTTATTTTCCCCAACAAAATTCCTAGCTCACCAGCACAAAAAGACAAGCACCACTTGGGAAACAGCTGTCACAAGCTGTTCCTACCATCCAGAATTTTGGAGGTTTGTCCTGGAGTGATGGGGAGTGGCTGACAAGGCAGGTCCCTCTCCCCTGTGACTGACCAGTGCAGCAGGTGCACTGTGCAGTTCTGTGGGGCACAGGAGAGCTCAGCTCCGTGCTCAGACTCACCTGATGCAGCCATCAAACATGCCAGGCCTGAAGGGAATGCCATGACCCACATCTGCCAGGAGGAGGTCTCCTTCCACCTCCCTCTCCACGGCCACATCTGCGCAGAACACAGCACGGCTCAGGCAATCAGCTCCCACCTCTGGGGCCCCTGAGGGCCTCGGGGCAGGTTGTGCTCACCCAGCATGGCAGGGCTGATGTCCATGCCAATCCAGTAGTGACCCTCCTCAGAGATGTAATCCCCACTCAGCCCTGAGCCACAGCTAGAGGGGGAAAAGGAGAAAGTGCTGGGATCACGGGGCTGCTCTGAGGTTGCTGCTGGCCAGACACAACCAACATTACAGCAGCCTGTCCCTCCTCTTCAGCCCACAAAAGACACTGATGCTGTGGGACCTGGCTGTCCCCTCTGCCCTGTGCACCCCTCCAGCCCCGAAGGCTCCGTTTGCAGCAGAGCCCCGCTCACCCCACGTCCAGGAGGAGGCACGGCCGGTCCTCGGGCAGCCCCAGCAGCTCCACGGCGCGCTCCGACATCTGCGACTGGATCTCCACCACCCGGGAGCTGCGGCAAAGGCACAGCGTGGGCGACGGGCGGCAGCCCCCCGGCGACATCCCCCCACAGTGCCGGGTGTGAACGCACAGCGCCTCAGGGCAGGGCCTGAGCACCGCCTGGCCTCAGGGCAGGATGGGACCCCCTCCCCTCCACTGCCGCACGCCGGAGCCCCAGTCCCTCCCGGCAGGGCCCCGGCAGGATCCAGGACCCCCCCCCCCATCCCCGCTGGGTCCCCCCGCTGCCCGCCCCATGAGGAGACCCCTCCCCGCCCCTCGGCAGGCCGCTCCCGTCCTACTTCTGGGTGTATTTCCGCGC
>VXBN01007798.1:263635-287826 GCA_013397395.1 Sinosuthora webbiana
CGCCGGGAGCCGCGCGCGCCGCCTCGCGCCCGCCGCCCCCGCCGGTCTTAAAGGAGCCGCAGCGGAGCGCGGAGCGTTCCCCGCCCGCACCGCGCCGCCCCTGCCGGGGACACCGGGCTGCTCCTGCTCCGCGCACCCTGCGCACCCTGCACCCGCTGTGGGCACTCTGCTCCGGCTGTGGGGACCCTGCTCCCGCTGTGGGCACCCTGCTCCCCGCTCCGCGCACCCTGCACCCGCTGTGCACACAACCCGAACCCTCTGTGCGCACCCTGCACCCGCTGTGGGCACCCTGCTCCCCGCTGTGCCCACCCTACACCCGCTGTGCCCACCCTACACCCGCTGTGCACACTACCCGAACCCTCTGTGCGCACCCTGCACCCGCTGTGGGCACCGTGCTCCCCACTGTGGGCACCCTGCAGCCCCTGTGCGCTCAGCCCGAACCCTCCGTGCGCACCCTGCACCCGCTGTGGGCACAACCCGAATCTCTGAGCACCCTGCACTCTCTGTGCGCACCCTGCTCCCTGCTGCACGGATCCTGCACCGCGCTCTGTGCACACTCTGAGGGCCCCGCGGTGCAGCCCGCAGCCCCCTGTGCGCGTCCCGCACGCCGCTGTGCGAGTCCCTCCAGCCGCCACCGCGGTTTCACTGTCACTGCCCGGCGCCGCCCTGTAACAGCCTGATGGTGCCTGGTCTCCTGTCACCCGCTGGCTCAGGAGAGGTGAGAGCCGTGGGGCACCCTGTCACTGGGACACCCTGTCATTGGGGCACCCTTTCCCTGGGGCACCCTGTCCCTGGGGCACCCTGTCATTGGGGCACCCTGTCACTGGGGCACCCTGTCATTGGGGCACCCTGTCCCTGGGGCACCCTGTCCCTGGGGCACCCTGTCATTGGGGCACCCTGTCATTGGGGCACCCTGTCCCTGGGGCACCCTGTCATTGGGGCACCCTGTCACGGCGGGTCTGTTCAAGTCCCTCTGTCCCCAGAGGAAGGCTGCCCCACTGGGACCAAGGAACTGCTGCCGCAGGGTCATTAAATGTTTGTAGGGATTCAGAAACCTAAAAGGAAAGTCCCGGGACCCCCCTAACACCATGTCTCCTTGCTCCACCAGCTTCTGACCCTGGCACAGGACAGCCGCTCTTCCAGCCAACACAAATCCACCCTGGAGCTGCTCTGTGGATCCCCTCCCTGTGCTGTGGTGCACATTCCAAGGCAGGCACGGGCTGTACTTGGAGGCCCCACCAGTCCTTCATGTTCTGTTCTAGGGGGCTCAGTGCCTGCTGCTCAGTGCGGCAAGTACAGCCCTGAGAGACACTTCCAGCAGGAGCAGCCCTGAGCTCACTTTGTCCTCAGACATCCCCAGGTGCAGGTGCTCCCTCTCCACAGTGCTGAGGGCCATCCCCTGGAGCACTGTCAGGCACTTTCTGTCTTGGACATCCCCCACTGCTCATTTCTCTCAGCATTTTCTAATTCCTCAAACCTCTCTGGATGGTTCCCTGTGCCTGTTGGACTCTGCAGGTGGGGTCCAGGGATGGGTTTTCCCTGAGTCCTGTGTCCTGGAAGTGAAACTCATGGCTGTTACAGTGCTGCTGCAGGACCAAACCAGACAGGGTTGATGATTACCAAAGTGCTTCTCTGACAGTCTGTCCAAGCAGTACTGGCACAATGATGGGACAACAGAGCTGTTAGTGACCCTGTCCTGCACCCTCACAGCACTGGCTCTGTCTGGTCTTTTCCTGGCAAAGGTTCATCTAAATCTAATCCATCAGAAACCTGGATATGGTGGTCCCATGCCTGAAGTTAGGTCTGCCCTCATTAGTATCTCCTAATTCAAGTGGAGAATTCTTCATTTCTAACACCTAGCCTACTTCTCCTTTGCTTCCATTTAAGTTCATTGCTTCATGATCACAGCAGACAGATCCACTGATGGCTTTGAAATCCTGTTTCTGCCGGATCAAAGCATGGCAGTACAGACAGCCAGGCAGCACAGAGCACATCCTGACAGGTTCAGCTTCCTAGCAGGAGTGGGACCTTGGTGCCAGGACATTGCCTTAACTCCTGACTAGTGACTGTGAGTGTGGTGATGATGTAGGATCAGTTCTCCCACGTGCCAGGTCCCTTCTGAACACACCTGTGCAGATCACAGGGCCTTTATCACAGTGTAACTGGGTTTAATTTTCTTATATCCAAGAGAAACACTCCAGGCTTTCTCTCTCCAGGCTGAGTAACCTGGTTGAGTGGAAGATGTCCCTACCCATGGCAGGGGGTTTGGAATGAGGTGGGTTTTAAGGTCCCTTCCAACCCAAACCAGGCTGTGATTCTATGATAAGCCTCAAAACTCCAGTCCTGGCACCTGACATGGGATTTCTTGGGTCTCAGGGGAGAAAATCAGAGGTACAGAAGAGATGTCATTACTGAAGAATGAGCTCAAGCAAGCATGTTTATTGGATGCTTTATCAAACACTGCAGAGAGGTTCAGAGAGTATGGAAATTTGGGGCATGCAGCTTTTTTGCTTTCTCTGAGTTCTCTCTGATACAACTCCAGGGCTCTGTGTCTTCCTCCTACAGACAAGGTACACGTGGAATCCACAAATTTCATAAGTGTTTTTTTAATTCTTGATTATGAACACAATAACAAGGAATCATTGGCAAGCACAAGGGAACGGAGCTGAGCAGAGGGGAGTCTGCAATTGGAGTGGGGGATTGTAAAGTGGGATTTCATTAAAGCCCTGCTACCCTTGTGCTCCTCACCCTGCTCCAGAGAGGCTCACACTCTTTGGCCACGCAGAGCCTTTGCAGAGTGTCCACTGTGGACAGGAGGAGGAAGAAGCACTAGCAGTATGAAGCTGGTTTAATGAGGATCAGGGAGGACTTGCAGTTCCCCTTGCACAGGTTGCCCCACGACATGCCGCCCTTGTAATTCAGCCGCACCGAGTAACACGACGAGTACCACCACCCTCCCTCATAGCTGTAGGCACAGTTCTTACTGTAAGTGTCCTGGTCCTTGTCCTTTGTGGAGAATTTCATGTTGTCGTGCATGCTGTTGGGGTTGTCCGAGGTCATGGCGTCCCCGGCTGTGCCGTTGTAGGAGCCCAGCCTCAGCCGGTAGCCGTGGGACTCGTCCTCCACGCTGAACAGGTTGTAGTCGGCGAAGTTGAAGTTGTCAGCGGAGTCCTGGATGACAAACCTGACCTGGTAGACCTTATGCCTGGTGATCTGGTGGATGTACTCGGTGCCCAGCCAGTACTCGGTGCGCACGTTCCCGAAGCCAAACTTGTAGGTGCTCCAGGACTCGGCCCAGGTGACGGGAGTGTCCCTCTGGTTCCTCTGGATGACGGTCCAGCCCCCGTGGGTCACGTTCATCTCGCAGTACACCACGAGGTGGTGCAGCCCCTTGGGCTGGATGATGTAAACACCACTGTGGCTTCCACGGGGAATCTCACTGCAGTCCTTGGGCCAACCTGAGGCTGGGAACAAGTGTCGTTGGAGGACAGGAAAGAAAGATGAGACACTCCAAATATTTCAGAAGGCAAAGAGCATAGAAAAAAGGCTTTATTGTCTAATTCTTACTACCTTTTATAAGGTGTTCCCATACAGACTTAACATGATTGGTGAATAGGAACGACACCTCTCTAATCCCATTGGTTAAACTAGAGAAACAGCAAACACCAGCTGGACAAAGATTGTTTTGAGAAAGGAGAGTTGTTTGCCAAGATGGTTTTGAGAAGAAACTTTCATGAGAAATTTTTCCTTGGGAAAAAGTTAGCAGCTGCTAGCAGGCTAAAATCTCTCAACCCAGAAATATCAGGCCCACAAACAAGACCTGCTTATTAAATCCCCCTAAAACTGGGGTATTTATTTTGTGTCTGCATCCTTCTGCACACACATTCCTAGGCTGTGCTCCTGCCATGTGCTCACAGGAGTAAATCAAATTCTTGACATGCTCAGTGTAAGAGTTGGGCTTCACATCTTCCTAAGACTGGGTGCAAACTGGTGGGGGCACACTGTGAAAATGTCTGGTGAGACCAAGGCAGGCATCACTGTCACCCAAGGACCCGCATCCAGAGTGGGTTCAGTCTCAGTGACTTCCCTGTGTCGTGCAGATGATGTATGACCACAGACAAATGCAAATCTGGGGGACAAAGTCACTTGCTGGCACAGCACAGAGGTTTAGTGCTTTGCCCCAGAGAGAGGGTGATCATGACATCCATATCTCTAACAATTAAATCAGCCCTTGGGATCTCAACAGGGCAAAGCCATTGTTGTTCTCCAGCCTTACCCAAGCAGCTCTTTAGAGACTTCCTGACTTGTTGGATTTGATTATGGCCTTTCCATGCTCCAGAGTGTCTGCACCTCATACAACAAACTGCTGAATGTACCTACACACTGCTGGGAAGGAATTTGCTCCACTCCCAGAACCTCTGTCACCAGTTGTCCCCACCCAGGTAGGACCTATCTTTGGCCTTGTGGGCTAATGTTGACCCAGCCAGTTCAGTAACTCTGCCAGGTCCAGCCTTCTCATCGACTGTGTAGTGAAAATAGGAGAATGACTAATCACCACTCCCCAGTAATGAAGCATCACTTTGCAGTTTGGACCTTTATCTGGAAAATTCCCCATGCAAAACCACCTCATCAAGTACCGAGCCCAGGACACAGCAGAGTCCCCTGAGGTTACTGAGCTGTGGCACCTCTGCAGCCCACCAGAAAATTTCTGTAAGACATGGGTAAGTTGTGTGAGAGCTCTTGGTGCTCTCAGACCACTGTTTTCACCAGTGCTGGTGAAACCTCCCAGGCAGATGCAGACTCACCGTGGCTCACCGGCGGGTGGTGGGCGAGGTCCCTGGCCTGTCGGACATGTCCATCACCATCATCTAAATTAACACAGGAGACAGCAGTGAGTGTGGAGAGTGGACATGTCAAATGCCTGCTAGGAGAGCTCAATCTTCTCCAGATGATATTCCAGTTTTTACTGTTGCTGCTCTTAATTCCGGAGGAGTTTGCCAGCTTCAGACATTGGCAAGTTGGTAATTCGGGGGAATTTACATGGTGTTAGAGTGAGGCTGATGCTTTCTTGGTGGAAAGGATTTGGGCAGACTGTGTAGGGGAAAACTCCTAATGGTGGTGGTGACACTGGGAAGATGGTTGTTAGAGTGCAGCAGCAGCAGTTAGGGACTTGGGGAGAGGAGGGATTAAAGAGGGGGGGAAGAAATGTGAGAGCAGACACAGGAAAACTGGCTCAGGTGTCAGGAGTTGGGAGAAGTGTCTTCTCAAAAGGGAATTTGGAGGGTGTTGCTGGAAGAGAGGATGGTTTAGAACGAGTTAATGCAATTCTTTTACGAGGACATCTCTGTATCCACTGATGGTGTAAAACAGAGGGATGAGTCACAGGCTTATGGAATCACAAAAGCCATTCCTGTCCCCTCTCTAAAACAGACAATTAACCCTGCAGCTGCTGCTCTGACATCCTCAAGTACCTGCTCCCTGCTTTCCTTCTCGGTTGGCACTTATCTCCTCCCTTGTGAAGTGTTCAACTTAAGCCTCTTGCCCTCTGTATAAGCCCATTCCTGACACAGTCTGCCTGCCAGACTTCTGGCTTTCTGAATTTTGATACTGACTCTCTTTTTCACTCCCTTTGACTTTTGTTACAACCTGAGCCTATGTGGAGTGGGAAACACTCAAGTGGCATGGTCTGGAGGACTTTCCTACCATGGCATTTACTGTTACTGCAGCCATATGAAGCTGTCCACTCATGTTTGTGTTGTAAGGCAGTCTGCCTCTTCTCCTTTCTGCCTTCATACCCCATCCCTTTGGAAGCACTCCTCTCCAAGTCAAGACTTTGGAATTCTGGCCTGTCTTTTCTGGTGTGCCTCCCTGCTCACCCAGCATGAATTCACGCAGCTGTTTTCAGAGCACACTACCAGTGCTGTAGGTGAGGGATTACAGAATCATAGAATATCCCAGGTTGGAAGGAAAGCACCAGGGTCATCAAGTCCAACTGCTGGCCCTGCACAAGACAACCCCAAACCACACCATGTTCCTGAGAGCACTGTGGAGCCCAGAGCACACATTCTTTCTCTACTCAGACTTGCAGTTCTTGCTGAACTCTTGTCTCAGGCTCTGGTCTCAGTCATGGCGCTCCCTGTGCTGGCAGTTTCCTGACAGGTGATGTGAAACCAGCACCAAACTCTTGGACCTTGAGCTCTTGTGCTGAGCACACTTCTTCTTCCCCTGGAAGGGAATCAGCTCTCTCTGTTGTGCCACATCCCACCCACAGCCCCTGGGGTTTTTCCCAGGATCATTTCTTGAAGGTTTCCTCATTCCTGCAACACACCGTGGTAGCTGTAGGTTAATCTGTGCCATCACCTGGCTGATTGCCCTGTGCCAGTGCCACTGCTTAAACTCTTTGTATTAACTTCATTTATTTCCTCTTTGTATTGAGGTCTCCCTTGAATTCAGTTCTCCACTGACCTTGTGATTTCCAGAGATGGGAACTGTTCTCCATGTCCTCAAAACACACTGTGAGCATCTTTAACCCTTCTTCTCCAAGGAAGAGCACATGGCCCACAAGACTCTGGGCTTGGTCTTGCTGCCAGTGAGGCCAAATTGTCCCTTCTCCTGGGATCCTGTGAGCTCTGAGCTTTGGGCTATTCTTCTGTCCCTTAGGGACAGGAGAACTTCATGCCATGCAGGAGATGAGGCAGGCAGCAAGCAGAGGGGGACCCTAAGGTTACTCTTGTTCCAGTAAAACACCCTCAGATCAGTATTTAGTCCCTCCTTGGTGTGACAGAGGTGTGGGCAGGCTGGTGAGGATGTAGTGTGAGATCTAACTGACCAGGACCTTGTTTGCCTCTCCCTGTTGCAGGGCCATACTCACCGAGCTGGGAGGACTCTGGGGGAGCATTCATGATGTCATCCATCGTGCCATTGAGGAGGTACAAGTTTCTTATGTCAACATCAGGAAAAGATGCTGCCAGGGCCAGCAGGCAGGTCAAAAGCAGGAGACAAAGGCACTGGGTAGCTGAAATGGGAAGAGGTTGAAAGAAAGAGATCATAAATCTTCCATTGGAAAGCCACTAATCCCATTCAGAGTAAAACAGGAAAATAAAACTCTGTGTAGAGCTCCCTCAGAGCCATGAGCCCCATGCAGACGAGTTCATTTAGATGAGCTGTCACACACACATTAGCAGGACTCCTTAGTGGTGGCACCTGCTGTAATGGTACTTGAGACCTAAGAAGTGCCCAAACCTTGACAAACCCAAAGTGTCCATAACCAGAAATCCCTGTAACACTCAAGACTCAGGACTAGACATAACAAGCAGGGTGAACACGGAGGGAGGAATCCCCTTCCTTCCCAGCTGCCATCATGCTCCCATGGCACATTCATGAGCTGGCACTGCCCTGGGGCTGAGGGCAGTAAGGCCCTGTGGGCAGTAGGACTGCAGGACACACACAGTCCCAGGGCTGTGTGTGTGCAGGCAGCACGACAAAGACACAGGCAGCACAGACCTTCAGCAGTCAGAGTGGCTCTGGGGTGAAATATGCCCTTTCTGTGGTTATGTTGGTTATGTGGCTACTTCAAGATTTCCATGTGTGGGCAGCTGGTCTGGTCTGCTTTGATTCAGAGCACTGGATAAAACCAGCACATTTCTTGCAGAATTCAAGCAAAGTGAAATGACAGAAAGTTTGTCATGATTCCTAAAGAGTGGGGCATTGTGGAGATGCCTGCCCATGGGGAATTCTGTTCCTGATAAGACACATACAGCTCACCTGGCAGATTATTGATGTGAACCCCTCACTGTTCAAAACCAAGCAGAGCCAACACCTATTGCATTTCCCAGGGTTACCTGGGTTTGGCACCCTTTTCTGGGATGCCTGAGAAGGAAAATAGTCATGGAGGCCAGCCTGGAACCACTATGTGGAACTGCAGCCACCCTAGAGACAAACACCCCTTTCTGGGAATGCTCAGAGATGTCCCAATCATTTGTGCTGGTTACAGTTTTACAGCAAGCCTTTTAAACACACTTCAGTTCAATTAATTCACTTCTCAGTTCCTACATAACATTTGCTGTGCTGATATACTAGGGACATGTTTAAAGACATTTTTCCTTGAGGCCCCCAGGGAAGAAATGCTCCCCCCACTGCCAGCCCTTCCCCTGGGACTGGTCATGAGAAGTCTGCAAAGGAAGGAGATGCAGGAGGAGGATCAGCCTCTTGTGGGTGTTCTGCTGAGGACAGCAGAATGTGCCTTTGAGCATCTGACCTCCAAATCTGGGTACCTGCTCATTATCACACACTCAGCAGGAAAATCTAAAAAAATCCCTTTTCTAGTCTGGAGTATTTAACACTTTCCTTGGAGAACTGAAAATTGCAAAGAATGGTAAATACGAAACTTCTTAAATGGTCTGTGTGGCACTCCAGGGCTACACCGGTACAACCTGGAAAGAGCAGAGCATGCAGATTCCTGCCCCAGCTCCCAGCCCAGGGCAGAGCAGGCACAGACAAGGCAATGGACTCAGCACCAGGATATCCAGGCTGTGGGGAGGACAGACTAGCAGACAAAGTGCTGGGGTACCCTGTGACCTGCAGTCACACACAGAGGTCCCATCCCATCCCATCCCATCCCATCCCATCCCATCCCATCCCCTCCATCCCACCCCACACTCACCCATGCTGTCTCTGTGGGCACCCTGTGGAGCACAGAGCTGGGTGGTTTTGGCCAGGCTGGAGGGGTGTCCAGCCTGAAAGTTATAGGCTTGAGCAGGTGAGGGGGTGGAGGCATGAGACCCAAACCTGGGCACTTGTCCTCTGGTTGGCAGCAGGACCAGGGGCTTGGGGCTTATTTGCTCTTCACCATCAAGTGACCAGCCCTTGGACAAGTCTGTGTGTCACACAGGTGAAGAGCTTTCTTCAGAGGCAAAGCAAATAATTTGGTGCCAAAAAGCAAATGGCTTAAAATAACCAAAACTCACTGTGCAGTGTTTCCCCAGGGAATGACGTTCTTGGGGCATCTCCACAGAGCTCAACTGGTGAGTAAATACCCAGATGGCTTTCAGCTCCTGGATGGAAATCAAACATCAGGCATAAATCACTCCCTTCAGAGTTGACATTGAGCTCAACAGCCCCTGGGAGCCCCAGAGACCCTTCAGGGGAGAGGTACTCCAGTGTTCCTGGGAAACTGTGCCCTGAACTTCAGAAAGCTCCGCTCCAGTGCCTCCTGACACCCCTGCCCTGCCACTGCCACGCTGCCCCTTGTGCAACACACCCTGTGGTCACCTCGGCACCGTGGTGGCCCTTGCAGCAATCACAAGGGAGTTCTGGGCATCATGAAGTGCCTCTGATGTAAAATGGTCTCACTTCAAGCCCCTCTCTGCTCCAGGAGTACTTACACCGTGGATGTGTACAGCAAATGCCAGAGCTCCCTTTTCCCAGGGATGGATGTCTGCAGTGTTCTGAGTTAGGAGGGCTCCTGTAGCCCAGCAGCCACCCTGGGATGGGATTTTTGTCACAGACTGTGTCCTTGCAGTGTGGTCAGCTGGCCATGGACACTCCTGTGCCTGTGCAAGGACAGGCAGTGGCCCTCAGCAGGGCTTCTCCAGCAGCTTCCAGGCTCTCACAGGAGGCTGTGGCTCGTGTGAAGATTGAAATGAGCAAAGCAGGCAGGGGAAAGGTTACAGAAAGGATTTCTCCAAACCCCCAGCCCTATCCTGGCCCCCAGCCCCTGTTCAGCGTATTTCACAGAAACACAGAATCCTGGAAAGGTTTGTGTTGGAAGGTTTCTTCAAAGATCACCTTGTTCCACCCCCCTGCCATGGGCAGGGACACCTTCCACTTGCTCCAAGCCCTGTGCAACCTGGCCTTGATCAATGCTCCATCCTGGAAGAGCCACAGTTCTGTTTGTTGCTGCATTCCAGGCTGCATCTGGAAAAATGCAGCCAGGAGGGTGAGGGGAGGGATTGTTCACTTCCACAGGTGAGATGAGGGCTGGAGGGCTGTGGGGGGGTCCCCTGTGCAGGGCAGCAGCTGCAGCTCCAGAGGGATCCAGCTGAGAGCACCAGGACAGTTGAGGCAGGAGGGCATGGCATGTGTGGGGACGCTGAGAAAGGTGGGTTTGCCCAGCCTGGAGAAGAGAAGGCTGGGATGGGATCTTGTGGCTGCCTAGAGATACCTCCTGGAAGGGTGAGGAGCAGGTGGAGTCAGGCTCCCCAGAGCACTGTGTCTTGCTTTGGACCCCTCATTGCAAGGAACAGACTGGAGCAAGTCTGGAGGCCACTGGAGGCCACCGGGCTGGTTGGAGTCCTGGAGCTCAGACATGTCAGGAGAACTGGAGAGTGTTGGAAAAACCCTTTTCTGACCCAGAGATGGGGCTCCTGAGAGGTGTTTTAAAAGATTTTATTCCATTTTCAGTCTCATGAGAAGGGTGAGACAGTACAGATGTTACAAGTCACGCCATCACAATCAGAAGCCAAACGATTTCCTAATTACAACACATTATAAGCACTTCTTGGCCTATCAGCTTTTGCCACACAATGCTACTAATGCTTCTAAGCCTTTCATCCTAAAAATACCTCACATTAGGTCCTACTACATCCTAATACATTTTTCATAGTTCTATTTCTCCAAAATATCTAGTCTATTTGCAAGGTCATCATTTGAAACTTGTTTCCAGTTCCATTTCTCTCTCAACAATGTCTGTCCTATTTCCTGGCCTTTCTAAGTCAGCATTACTTTATCTCAGAGACTGCACAGGACTATGTGAGCCTTCTGTCAGGCTTTGAGAATTCTCTACAAACCCATTTCCCACAGGAGACAACTGGGCTTGCTCCACCCAGAGAAGAGCAGGCACAGGAGGGGTCCCATTGCTGACACAACCATCTCATGGCAGGACACAGAGAATGTGGAGCCAGATTTTTCAAGGAGGTCCATGGTGGTGGGATGAGAGACAGTGGATCTAAGTTGGAACGTGGAAATTCAAGTTAGAAATAGAGCTTTGCTTTAACATGAGCTTGATCAATCACTGGGACAGGTGCCCAGAGAGAGGCTTTGGGATTTCTCTTCTTAGGGGTGTTCAAGACTTGACTGGACAAGGACTTGCTTGAGCAGGGTTTGGGCCAGATGGCCTCCAAAATCCCTCCCAACCTAAATTGTTCCATCACCCTGTGATTCTGTGGCTCTCCTTGGAGGTGCACAGGGAATCATGAGAGCCAACAGACAAAAGAGGAAGGTAGGGAAATCAGATTTTAAAAAAAATCAGCCTGAGTGTGTTCAAAGATGGAGAAAGATAAAAGCTACAGGACCTCCACTCCTTGACATTCCCAACTGGCCCAGATGTGACCCTAAAGCCCATTCAAGTTTTCCCTGTTTTGGTGCTGAGGCCAAAGCAGAGGCACCCAGAGGTACTCCTGATCTTGGATACCCTGTGTCTCCAATTCTCTGCAGACTCCCCAGCCCCCACATCTCAGTACTGGGCCCCACACAGCCAGCCCAGCTGGGGGGATTTGCCCTTTCAGGGTTAACAGCTGTTGTGGCCCTCGTGGCTGATGGCCTGTCCCACCCAGGACCTTCCCCTGGGCCTGTGAGGTCAATTTAAACTCAGCCCTAGACCTCCAGTCCTCATCTGAGCCACACTGGGGGCACAGTGGGGGACTCCAGTCCCCTCTCTGTCCACTTTTTCTGGATGGATCTCAGACTTACTCTGTGGATGGTTCATTTCCTGGATGGACTGCTCCCATCCCTGCTGCAGCGTATTTCCAGCCCTGCTCTCTGCCCTGTGTCCCTTCACCAAGGATCCTGGATCCCCATCTCTCACCAGGTTAGCAGAGTGACACTGAAGGGCTCAGATGGAACTTGATCATAGAATCACGGAATTTATGTTGGAAAAGACCTCTATGATCAGTAAGTCCAACTCTCAACCCAGCATCACTGTGTTCACCAACAAACCATGTCCTCAAGTATCACATCCGTGTTTTTTGAATGTTTCCAGGGACGGTGACTCTACCACTGCCCTGGGCAGCCTTTTCCAGTACTGGACAACCATTTCCATGAAGAAATTTTTCCTAATATCTAATCTAAAAACTCCCCTGGTGCAATTTGAGGCTATTTTCTCTCATCCTGTCAATCCAGGAATCCCTTTCCAGGGATCCATTATCTTGGAGAGGTCTGGATGCCACTGTCCATCAAGGCCTGCAAGTGGCACTGCTTGATTTCCACACTATGGAAAGTTTGGTGGGAACCTCAGCTTGACCTTGGATGGCTGTGAACAGCAGGTGTGAAGCTGTGCCATGGAAAAAAAGTCTGATCAGAAACCAACACAGAACAGGGTAGAAGGGCCACATCTTTATCTTCTTAAATTTGATTTGAAAAGGTCATGGAGCTTCCTAGACCCTCTGGCAGGAAGAACAGCCCTCCCAAGGCATTTGTCCAGAGAGCATTTTGATCCAGAAGACAGAGAAACTCCTGGTTGACATTTCTGGGACTGAAGGTGGATCTGTTGGGACTCCCCAGGCCAAGGATGGGAATCGGGAAGGAGAGTGGCAAAGGGACCCATAGAGACCTCTTTGTTAGCTGGAGCCCTTGCTCAGAGCACGCAGATTGGGGTGCCAGGGGACACTGGCTCCAGCCCAATGAGTGATCCTAAAACCTGCCAGTGGAGAGTTAGTGAGCAGGCACTTCTCTTGAGGACCTGTCCTCAGCTTTCCGAGGTCGTGCTCAGGACTGGTCACACAGACCTCTCCTCCTTTGCTTAGTTTCTGTGTATCCTTAAAAAGCTGGGTCTCTCCACTTCACTTCAATCACAGCTCTCCAGATTTTGCTCCAAGTGTGCAATTCACATGTAGTGTTTATGTAGGGACAGTCAACGACCGAAATTCCTCAGCATGGGGGGGGTTATTCTGTACCTCTCTGGCTGGAAGGACACGTGTCCCTCCCCTCGGCTGTGCTGTCATGGGACCTGGAAACTGCCCGAGTCACACACTGCAAGTGCCTCCTTGTGCCTGTCCAAGTGACGAGTGTGAGCACACGTGGGTGTGTGCAGGGCCTATAAAGGCAGCGTGGGCAGCTCAGCATGGGAGGGTGCACCGCTGGGTTCCTGCTCTCTGCGCAGCTGTGCTGGCGTGATGGGTGAGTTTCCTGCTCAGCTGCCCCTCACTGCAGCGTGGGGCTGGGCTCAAACGAGATCTCACGGGGTGAGTATGCCACGGCACAGAGAGTGATGGGCAGGACAGCAGCTGTGAAGTTCCCTGGGAGCAGGAGGGGTGCCAGAGCAAAGCACCAGCACTGAGCAACACACGTGTTTGGTGCCAGCCTGTGCCTGCCCCAGGCTACCTGTGCCATACTTTACCTAGAGATTGCATACAGATGCACAGGACTATGTGAGCCTTCTGTCAGGCTTTGAGGATTCTCTACAAATCCATTTCCCACAGGAGACAACTGGGCTTGCTCCACCCAGAGAAGAGCAGGCACAGGAGGGGTCACTTTGCTGACAGCAACCATCTCATGGCAGGACACAGAGAATGTGGAGACAGATTTTTCAAGGAGGTTCATAGTGGTGGGATGAGAGACAGTGGATCTAAGTTGGAATGTGGAAATTCAAGCTTTAACCTGAGCTTGATCAATCACTGGTCAGGCGCCCAGAGAGAGGCTGTAGGATTTATCTTCTTAGGGGTGTTCAAGACTTGACTGGACAAGGACTTCCAACATCCTGTCAAGGGAGGTTAATGTGGAGACCCAAGCTTCACCCTGCTCCTTTCCCCACTTGACCAATGCATGTGGCATGTGTGGTTGCTCAGGGATCCTGCCCCAGGCACGGTGGCATCTCCCCCAGGAGCTCAGTGAGCACAGGGTGTAGGGGGGTGCTGTTGGTCAGCACACAGGGTGTGGGCCTGTATCCCTGTGTGGGCCAGGGAATTCCCTCCAGTCTGCCTGGGAGCAGTGCAGGAGGACCCGTGGTGATGGGCACTTTCCTCCCCAGGGCTCCAGGCTGGGACACCCTGGCTCCAGCGGGACCTTGTCCTCCTGCCCACCCTGGTGGCAATGCTCCTCCTCTGTGCCAGTGCTGGCCCTGCACCCACTGCCAGCTCCAGGAGTGGTGAGTAGAGGGTGGGAGGGGGGCACTGCCTGGGCACCGAGGGGCAGAGCAGCACACTCAGGTCTGCTCTGGGCCAGGGAAGGTGAGCAAACACCCCAAGGGATGCACAGCACAGGAAATCCTCAGGCACACAACCCCTGGGCTTTTACAGCCTGACTCCTGCCAAGTCACCCCCTTGGTGGGTCTGTGCTGAAACCAACAGGTTTTTGCCAAAACACCCCAGCTTGGAAGGATTGCTGTGCCATGTTTGTGAGGCCCAGTTCTAGGAGAGATCCTCCTAGGTATCTGGCTTTTTGTTTGGCTCTTGTTGGACTAAGAATGTCCCCTTCCTCCCTTTAAGGGAGGATTGCAGTACCTGCAAGACCCCAGAGTTTCATGGGTTGAATTGGAATTACCCACAGCAAATTGTGTCCCATCAGACACACACCAAGAAAAACAAATTAGATGGCAAATTAGTTTGGCTAGTAAGTCATGAGACATCAGATAAATTATAACAAGCTGGGGGAAGAGACCTCATGTCATCTGGAGGAGGTGGGGGAGGAAATAAGTCTTTGTCTTCCTCTTCCTGCTTTCTAAAGGAATGGTTGAGCATATCAGGTTGAGCATAACACCAAGGCAGAACTCAGCCTTCTTATCCAATGCCATGAGCCCCAGGGAGAACATAAATTTTCACTACGTGTACTCATCCAGACGACCATTTTGGATACCTCTGGTCTCTGTAGGAGCTGCAGCTCAATATATCAAGGGTATATGGGCCAGACATACTTGGAGGACATAATTTTCAATCCTGGAGATTTTTTCACCCTTCTATGCTTGTCATTGTAGGACACAAAAGAAAGATGAGAGACTCCAAATATTTCAGAAGGCAAAGAGCATAGAAAAAAGGCTTTATTGTCTAATTCTTACTACCTTTTATAAGGTGTTCCAATACAGACTTAACATGATTGGTGAATAGGAACGACACCTCTCTAATCCTGTTGGTTAAACTAGAAAAACAGCAAAACACCACCTGGAGAAGGATTGTTTTGAGAAAGGAGAGTTGTTTGCCAGGATTGTTTTGAGAAGAGACTTTCTTGAGAAATTTTTCCTTGGGAAAAAGTTAGCAGCTGCCAGCAGGTTAAAATCTCTCAGACCCAGACATATCAGGTCCACACACTGCTTAGCAACATGCATTAGGAGGCTCCAAATGAAACAGCAAATCATGAGAAATAGGTTCCGGACCTCTTACAGAGGCCACTGGCTCAGACATCTTCAGGTTCCCTGAGGATGAGCCAGTGGAAAAGCCACAGACAGAACTTGTCCTTCTTGTCCTGAGCCCTCACTGACCTTCAGAAGCTCCTTGTTGTCCTGACGGACTCATGGACCTTCTCTCTCCCCCTGCTGCAGCCGCAGGGTTCCCCCCCGACTGCAGCCGCCTGCGCAAGAACAGCCCCAGCGGCGTGTACGTGATCCAGCCCGCCCGGTCCCCGCCGCGCGTCGTCTGGTGCGACATGGACACCGAGGGCAAGGGCTGGACCGTGGTCCAGAGGAACTCCCACGACACCGAGCTGACGTGGAAGCAATCCTGGACCACCTACAAGTACGGCTTCGGGAACGTGCACAGCGACTACTGGCTGGGCACCGAGTACCTGCACCTGCTGACGCAGCAGGGCACATACAAGGTGCGCTTCGTGGTGCGGGACAAGGCCAACGTCACCCACTACGCTGAGTACGACATCTTCAGGGTGGAGAGCGAGGCCAGCGGGTACCCGCTGAGGCTGGGCCGGCACTCTGGGGATGGGGACGACTACCTGACCCTCTACCACCCCAAGAAGGGGGGCATTCACGACAACATGAAGTTCAGCACGGTGGACAGGGACCAGGACCAGTACAGCGGGAACTGCGCCAAGAGCTACGGGGGGTGGTGGTACAACAGGTGCCAGAACGTCCTGCTCAACGCCAAAAACTACATTGTCTGGCCTGGATTCTGTGATAACGGTGACTGCGCGTCCTCCCTCATCCTGGTCAAACCCACAGATGTGTGCTGAGCGTGCCCAGCCCCCCGGGAGTGGGGGGGTGCCACCACCCCCAGCTCAGTGCCCCATTCCCATGCCGGTCCCAGTGCACATCCTGCTCTGCCCACTGCCCCTGTTCCCTCACCAGCCCAAACACAGCAGCTCTGGGGCTCAGGAGCCACCACCTGGAGCGCTGGGCACACGGGCAGCTTTGTCCAGTGCCAGGATGCTGGCTGGCACTGGGGCACAGGCACTGGTTTGGGGTGGGTGCACCCAGTCCCATCCTGGGGAGGGGGACACGGTGCCAGTTCCCCTTCCCCTGCAGTCGGTGAACCCTGCTTTGGCCAGGCCCTGCGCCCTCCCTGGGCCCCGCACACCCCACAGCTCTGCTACCCACGGTGGGAGGAATCAGCTGCAATAAACCCTGGAGCCAGACTGTGCTGCCTCATGTCTACCTGCACACAGGTGTGGGGGGATCACTCTGCCCAGTCTTCAGGGTGACAGACTTGGGGGAAAGTAAGTGTGTTAGACAGTATTCCTTTGTTCCAGCCACTGCACACTGGACTGTGGCTGTAAGGGTGCAATAAGCCAACAGGGCCAACAAAGCCCTGCTCATACAAAGCCCTCACTCATGGTTTGCCCCTGTTCATGGCTGGGTGGTTGCTGTGTGCTGGGAAAGAGAAGAAACCACCACAACCTGGAGTGTGGAGAGGGCAGTGGGCTCCCTGAGGGTGTGAGTGATGTGAGTAAGTCAGTGCCATCATTCCCTGCTGCAGACAGGGAGTGTGTCTGTGAGTCCCCTTGTGATGCAGGGAAGTTTGACCTTGGGGCTTGAAAGAACCCACAGCTCCTCTCCTCACTCTGTGGAAGGAAAGCTGAGCTCAGGGAAGGTTTGTGGCTCGGAATGCTGAACAACATGGGACCCTGGAGCCAAGGTCTGTGACCAAGGTCCCAGGGCACCTGCAGAGCTGTGGCAGTGCATTGTTCCTGAGGAGCTATCGAGTTCTCAAGGAGCATTCTTTGGCAGCCTTGGAGGCACCTGCAGGTGGGCAGCACTGCTTCAGGGGAAGATGGAGATATGAGGGTGCTGCTGGTTGAGAAAGGCTTCCCAGTTGGAGCTGACTTGAGAGTAGCACTTCTAGGCTAAGAGATATGTCTGCTGGTTAAAAAAGGCATTGGTGCTTCAGCCTGGATGCACAACCTGACACGAGGGGAGAGGCTGGACAAAGGCTTGGGGCTCCTGGTAAACAGCATTCCACCCAGTAGCCAGCCCTGAGTGATGCTGAGCTGCATTCCTGGGCCTCTGCTGGAAAGAGAATAGTTGCACTCGATGGTCCTTGTGGGTCCCTTCCAATTCAGAATACTGTGTGAATATTCACACAGTATTGAGTGCAGCCAGTGAGACACCTCCTGCTCTGGTCAGCACCACTAGACCAACATCCTCCCTCTGCTCAGCATCAGGAGACCACATCACAGGTACCATGTCCACTGCTGAGCTGTCCAGTGCACAGTTATCACCACCCTGGAGCACTTTCATACAGACACAAGCTGATCCAGAATCTTGAATTTCTGGGATCTCTGCCATGTCAGGCTGTCTCAGCTCTCACACTGGCCCAGACAGACCAACCATATGGTGCTGTGTGGCCTTGCAGTTCTGTTGTACTTTTGTACTGTTGATCCTTTGCACTCTCCCAGTTCCCTCCCAGCATCCACAAGGTTAACAAGGCAGGATGACACTGGTCTGGCTTTCCAGGTCATGGCTGGCAGGGTTGAACTGACCTGTTGCTTCCCTCATACCCTCTGCTTGCTGTTGGCTGTGTGATGCCACATTCCCTATTTGGAAGGCCCCCACCTTGGAATGCAGCCCTCTTCTCTAAGTCAAAGTTTTGTCTCTAATTCCTCACTTGAGTTGTATGAAAAAATTTTCCTTTGAAAGCTTTTTCTTACTGCACCAGAAGCCTCAGGTGTGCTTCTGGCAGGAAACGGGCATCAGTTGCAAGGAGTTCCCAAGTAAATGAAGGACACTATGCAGGTCTGAAAGTGATTTTATTCTGCAGGATGAACACAGACTGCAGCAGGGATGTGATGTGGATACGGCCTGCCCTGGGCTCAGTATAGCTTAGGTTAGGTTAGTGTTAGGTATTAGGTTAGGTTACCTATTAGGTGAACCTATTAGGTTAGGGCTTAATATTAGGTATTAGGTTAGGTGGTTAGGTTAGCTGCTGCTGATGGATATTTTTCTGCTGAAAACATCTGTACCCACAAAGCAAAAAGAGCACAAGACCATGCTGATCAGGAGGGTTTTAGGTTTCTGAGCACAGAGTTCTCTCCAGAAGGAACATGCTTGGATACTGCAGTGTTTATATATTCCCCCCCAAACCCACCACAGGTCAACGACCAGAGACAGAGCCAGGAGCTTTGCTACTTTTCAGGACAGGAGGGAAACAAAGCAGTTCTTGATATAGGGGAACAACCCTATTCACCCCCAAGGCCTCATCATCAAACCCTAGCAGGACACTGGGCTGGCCACGTGCCACGTGCCACGTGTGGACAGAAGGGAAAGGGAGCTCTAGTGGTATGGAATTGGTTTGATGAGGATGGCCGAGGCTCTGCAGTTCCCCTTGCACAGGCTGCCCCACGTCAGCCCCCCCTTGACGTTCAGCTGCACAGAGTAACAGGCCGAGTACCACCACCCGCCCCCGGAGCGTGAGGCACAGTTCCCTCTGTAGGTGTCCTGATCCCGGTCCTTTGTGGAGAACTTCATATTGTTGTGCACTTTCCTGGGATTGTCTGAATCCATGGCGTCCTCTGCTGTCCCCGAGTGCGCTCCCAGCCTCAGCCGGTAGCCCTGGGACTCGTCGTCCAGGCTGAACAGGTTGTAGTCTGCGAACCTCATGTTGTTTGCAGCGTCCCAGATGACAAACCTGACCTGGTAGATCTTCTGCCTGGTGATCTGGTGGATGTACTCGGTGCCCAGCCAGAACTCGGTGTGCACATTCCCAAAGCCGTGCTTGTAGGTGCTCCAGGACTCGGCCCAGGTGATGTCCGTGTCCTGCCGGTTCCTCTGGATGACGGTCCAGCCCCCGTCTGCCCCACTCATCTCGCAGGACACCATGATGGGGTGCAGCCCCACGGGCTGGATGATGTAGGGGCCGCTGGGGCTGCCAGCTGGAACCTCGCTACAGTCCCTGGGCCAGGCTGGGGCAGGACAGAGGGGGATAGAACAGAAGCCTGGGCATCAGGACATGACCGTGGGCAGGAGGGGGATTCACCTGGCCAGAGCACGTGGGGATCACGAGCTCTCCCAGCCCAGAGAGGTCTGGAAGTGAGAGTGGGTTGGCCTCAACCCTCTGTTCCTTTTCTGTATGGAAGACCAACAGGAGTCAGCCCCATTGAAAGGCCCCAGACTGGCTGAGCTATGCTGGTATCAGTCCAAGGGACTGAATATGGGCACCAGTGGGCTCCTTTGGGTCTCCTGAAAAAGGGGTTGTGCCACAGCAGGGTCATGCTGGGAGGAAGCTGAAGAGGACCCAGGCCCTACCTGTGACTAAGGGAATGGGGAAAAATGATCCCTTCAAGCACAGAGCCACCCTTCCCAGCCAGCACAGGGCACACACACAGAAACACACACAGAGCACTCAGCCTGCCCTGGGCTGCATCCACCATCCTCCATCCCGGAGCAGAGCCAGGGCTAGGGACAGTGCACAGTCCTGCCCTACCCAGAGCTGCCTGAACACGTGCAGACAACACCCACAGGATGCTACCTACTGGTTCTCTTCAGAACACTCGATGAGGTGTTGGAGGGAGATTTCTTGAAGGTGTTTAGGGTTTGTGTGTGCACAGAATGTCCTGGCACAGCCAAGATGAGCAGGGAAGCAAGGAGCAGAAGACACTGAGCTGGTAGAAAAGGACAAGAAGAAAAGAAGAAATGTAACCATCCCTCCCAGCACTGCAGTTAACAAGAGCCTGTGAGGTGCAGGAGGGCACCGAGCATGTTGGGCAGCATCAGGCTGCTCCCTGCAAGCTGCAAAGCTTGCCAAAGGGGTAGACAACCTGCCCTTTCCCCTGTGATCTGCTGTGGACAAATCAAACATGGGGGAGTTCTGGGTAGAGCAGAGTACCCAACAGTCTCACTCCTGCTCCCTGGAGCAGGGGCTGGCTGGGGTGAGCTGGAAGACAGGGGACGAGCAGCTGGTGCTCAAAGAGGTGGCAAGTGCCCTAAAGGGCACCAATGCCACTGCTCCCCATCAGTGTGCAAGAACCAGTGCATGGAGCCTCTCCCTCTTGCTGAGCTGCCCTTCCTTTGCTCTCCCCATTGCTGGCAAGGAGCACCCCCTCCCCAGCCCTGTACTCACCCATTGCTGCTGGTGGAAATGCCCTCTGGAGCACAGAGCTCTGCAGTGCCTGGTGGCACAGAGGGATTTGTAGTGCCCTCTGCACTGGGCGGGCTGGGTGGGTCCCACCCCCCTTTTCTGCTGGAAGAGACCAGGTTGGTTTCCTTTGTGCCTGCAGAAAGCACCAGCTGAGGTGGAGGTGCCTGTGGTTCTGGATTGCAAGGAAAATAATTCCCGTGCCAGCAAGAATCCTTGGAATGGTCTCTTGTGTGAGGGCTTAGTGACTTGGATGGAATTTCCCCTGGGAACAGCATATTTGAGAACTTTGAAGAGCATTACTCAGCAAACACTTGGATGCCACAGTCACCAGCCAGGTGGAGAGCAAACATGGGTCTGTCCCTGCCTCCCACCACTGCAGCTGGTGCTGCCAGGTCAAGGGGCTCTTGTTCAATCTGCTCCAGTCCAGCCTGGCTTGGGGTGGGGCAGCAGAGCAGCCCCAAGATCCTCAGGGAGGTGAGCTGTTGTGGGGCAGTGTTTGAAGCAGCTGGTGAGTTCTGGGGCACATGACACGGGCAGAGGGTCCTGGTGGAGGGGTGTGTGTCTGGGGGAAGCAGGAGAAGTCTTGACTCCCCAGTGGGACACAGTCCTAACCTGAAAGGAAGCAGCTGAAGGGCCTGATGAAAGGTTTCTGCAAGGCAGATGAGACAGTGGCCTCCAGGCACTGGGTTTGGAGAGTGGCCATGCAGGATGAGAGGAAAGCAAGTGTCTGCCCAGGAGTGGAGTGAAAACAGGTGGATGGAGGGCAGCAATGGGGATCTGAGCATGTACAGAGGGGATCTAGGCATGCATGGAGGAAAAACAGGGGTTTGAGTGTGCACAGAGGGGAGGGTGAGGGATATCATGGTGGAACCCATAGGAACTGAGTACCCACAGAAGGGACAGTGGGACCTGAGCATTGATGGAAGCCAGCAGAGGGAATATAAGGGCACCTGTTGTGAAAAAGAGGGATGTGAGCTTGCCCAGGGGAGAAAAGTCAGCACTGAACAGATGCTCAAAGGACCAAAGGAGATCTGAGTACCCGAGGAGGGGAACAGATGAAATCTGGGTGCACACAGAGGGAAATGAGAGGGCACAAGAGTGCACAAGGAGAAAAATGGTGATGATCTGTTTGTGCAAGGAGAACAACAGAGGGGTTCTAGGAGAGCACAACAAGGGGAATGACGAGGATATGAAATCAGCTGGATAGGAATGGAGCACATCTGAGAGTGGCTGGAAGTGAAGAGAATGAGTAAGAGGGGATCCAGAGATGCAGTCAGAGGGAACAGAGGGAATTTGGAAACATGCAAAGGTAGTTTGGTTGTAAGGCCCTCAGAAAGGATGGCAGGGACAGGCAGTGCACAAAAGTAGATCTGATACAATACCTGGCATGATAAATCTGGCTGTGTTCAGTGGGAACTTGTGAGATCACAGATTCCCCGTAGTGCAATTTACCAGCATGGTCTGGCCCAGCTGAATAAGAACCTACACAGTCCAGGTTCACCAATAGTGTGGTTTAGGGAAGGAACAGGAAAGCAGATTCAAGACTGTTGGTGATAAATGCACTAACTATGGAGTGTTAACATGTTTTATGACAGAAGGGATAGTAACAGGGACCTATTAGCTATAAATATATATTGGCCCAGTTATATATACATAACTATTCCCAGGTCTTCTCCAATGCAGTTGGAGGTGTGAAGTTCAACCAGAGGCATCCCTTCAGGGCAGAAGGAGAGACACTGTCCATCTGCTGATCTCAAGCAAGCAGAGATACTTTTCCCTCCTCTTTTTGCCCTGAGATCCCAGTTTGATACCATATTTTTTGGCCAGCTTTGCTCCAGACACTGTTCCATTGTTGGCCCTTGCTGGAGTCAGGGGCAGCCAAGTGACCCATCCCTTGTATTTCTCAACCAGTCCCATTGATTCTTGACCAACTTAAGGCAGCTCCAAAGCAAGTCTGTCAAGTTAATATTGTTCTCCCCCACCCTGCACCATCACCATCACTGACAGCTCTGCAGCTCCAGCTGCAGCTGGAATGTCCCCCCAGGGAAAGGAAAGGCTGCCCAGTACCTGGTTTTAATGTCTGTAAGTCCAAGAACCCAGTATTTCTATCACAAGCATAATCCAGGTTTTCAGAACTCTGTATTTCTGTTTTAAGACTGTTCCCATTCAAACGCCCGGCACAAGAAAAGCAACTGCAGAAATTTTGGTCCTCTGGGGTGGATCCGTGTGCTAAAGTCCCCTACACTGAATCCAGGGATGTGGAAGGCTCTTGGGTAGCCTCCTGCCCACCTCTGTGGCGTGTCTGACGGACACAGAGGCATTGCCAGATGGCCCTGGGAGAGAGAAGGAGGAATGGGGAGCAGGGAGGAGACCCTATTCCCATTAGGGTGTATGTGGGGAGGACAGGGACACAAATGGGGCATTTGGAGGGCTCAGGGGGCAACTGGGGGGGTCCTTGGAGCAACTGATGGGCCTAAGGGTGAAGCTGTGATGTCCTGGGGGCAGCTGGGGTAAGTGACTATAACTGGTGCCCCCAAAGGGACAGTGAGGGTTCTAGGGAAAACAGGGGAAGGTTGCAGGGTTTCAGGGGCAATTAGGGAATCTGGACAAAGTAAAGGCAGCCTGGAGAGCAAGGGGGAGATCCTGGAGTGGGCCAGAGGGCAAAGGGAGTCATATGTAGCATGGAGGGTCCTGGGAATTCAGGAGTCCTGGCAGTCTTTGGCCCACCCTTGGATACCTGGCTCCCCTTGTACTCGCAGGGAATCCCAAATGACTGAAAATCCAGAGGGGATAAGGAGTCCCATGCTGGTCTGTGAGGAGCTCCAGAATCATGGGGGTTTTTAGAGTACAGTTGAGCAGGTCAGGAGTACTCACACCAGCAGCAGGACGAATACCATGGAGCCGACAGCCAGAGCCAGTCCCATGGCTGGTACGTGGGGCAGGGGGGTCTTGTCATCCACCCAGTGCAGCACAGTGCCAAACACAGCCTGGAGTCCTTTCTCTTCCTCCACACTTCCCTCTGACACTGTGGGGACCCAGACCCTCAGGTCATGGGGATGCACCCCCACTCCCCAGCAGGTGTTTCCATATAGGGGAAGGTTTTAGGACTCACCCCAAAACTTTTTAAGGGAAGGACACGAGAAGTTTCTTTGCTCTCCTGCCAGTAATTGGCTCAGTGCCAAAAAGAAAGCACTAACAGGTCTCTTTACCTGTTCCTCAGATATGTAGCCATTCTCCATTGGGCTGTCTGCCGTGAAAACCCACCGAAATCATCCAATACTTAAGGGAGAGGACGAGGCTTCTCAGAGCATTCTCAAGGTGTTGTAGCAGGTGTGTGGGACCTGTCCCTACACTGTGCTCGGGTTTGTTCTTTGTTTTTTGCATTATTTTCTTCCTTTATTAAAACCTTTTTGCTTTTTTCAAGACAAACTCGACCATGCCATCTTGCTGTTGATTTAAGCCATTTTCTGTGAGGTGCTGGACACCCTCAGAGGTATTGAGAGATTCAACAGAGCCCTGCATCCAGGGACCAGCTACCCCTGCAGCTCTTGCTCCAGCCACAGACCTGGCTGTCCCCAGGCATCTGGGGGTCCCTGCTCCACCCCACATGCTCCCAGAGGAGTCAGGCACCAGGGGACACATGCTCTAACCCACCTGTCCACCATGAAGCCAGGTGTCCTGGCACCCTGCTCACCCCCTTCCTGTGGAGCCAGGTGTCCCAGCTCTGCTCCAGTTCTTGAGGTT
>VXBN01007798.1:287920-298864 GCA_013397395.1 Sinosuthora webbiana
GGGGGGGGGGGAGGATTTTTTTTGGATTTTTTGATATTTTTGGGGGATTTTGGGGGATTTTTGGGAGGGATTTTTTGAGGAATTTTTTTTGAGGGTTTTGGGGGCTTTTTGGGGTTTGCTGCTCCCTGCCCCCAGGGCACTCAGGTGCCCGGGCTCACCGTTGAGGTAGAAGAACTTGCGGATAATGGGCTTGGAAGGTTCCCCCAGGCGACAGGCGACGGTTCCTGGGGCAGGTTCCTCGATGGTCAGGCTGAAGGGCTTCTCTGGGTCCCCCTTCACCTCCTTGAACAGGCTCGTGTCCTGTGTGCGCAGCTGGGGCACGGGGGGACACATCACACCAGAGCACCAGGCACTGGGCACTGGGCACGCCAAGGCACCTTTGTCCTGCACATGCTTGAAATGTCCCTTTCCTGCTTCTTGCACTCCTTGCTGGTGCAGGTGCACACACCTCCCATCCCACAGGCACATACACCACAGCCAGGGTGCACACAAAAGTCACTTCTGCACACGCAGGAGCAGCTTCTTCCCTGTGAGTGTGGTGAGGGCCTGTGGAGCAGAGCATCTCATCCCCCACACGAGCTCATCAGTTGTTTGTTAACTCAAACAGGGCAATCTGTCCTGTAATGAGTTATTTTTGCACCACTACGTTAGCACTGCTCTGGCATCTCCCAAGTGCCAATAAACATCTCACTGTCAAAGTGAGACGTGGAAGACAGCTGGATTTCTGACTGACAGCAAGTAGAAAACTTCTATTCATTTTCCTGGGAATGTGTGGAACCAGTACGTTTCTCCCATGAATAGGGACACCTATTCCCCAGTTAATTCCCCAGGGACTGAGTGAAGGAATCTGTGTGCATTATTCCCATTTTGGTGGTAAGTTACATTTGACGCCTATTCAATAATATTTATTTGGTAGCTTTAATATAAATACCTTGATATAGTCCACTGTGTTCTATATTATGCTGTAATCTACTAGTAGTTCTTTTTAATTTTATACTGTGTAGTAAGTAATTCTGGTTAAAATATTTCATCTATTTTGCCTGTTCATTTGTTTATTAAATAGTTCATTTTCATAAATATACCTGATTAGCCATCATTAGGACTTGTGGGCCAAAATAATTCCTAAGATTTACGCTGTTGCCAAATTCTGAGTCTAAGGAAGGATTTACCTTCATCTGAACCCATCTCTCTGAAAGAGTTTAAATACACAAAGGAATCCTTTCTGACCCTCAGACTCAGCAGCAGGGCTTCTTTAATAAACTTTGCCTGAAGCTTCACTCTCCCCACGACACCCCAGCACAGGCTGCACAGGTAAGATGTGTCTGCCCCATCCCTGGAAGTGTCCAAGGCCAGGTTGGTTGAGGCTTGGAGCAGCCTGGTCTAGTGGAAGGTGTCCCTGCACACCTCCCAGGGGATTGGAATGACATGAGCTTTAAGGCCTTTTTCAACCCAAAGCACCCTGTGATTTTATGATTCCACTCGTGCACACGGATCTGTGAGCGCACATCTGCCTGCTACTCCTGTGCACCCTTGACATGAGCAAACATCCTCTGCATGCTCCCACAGCTGCTGTTTCTAGCACAGACAGCTGCTGTGGCAGCAGCCACCAAACCTGCAGCAGCTCCTCTCAGAATATCCACTCACAGCCTTGGCAAGACCACGTGCAACTCACATTTGGGACAAACATCCAGGTGACGGGCACGCCGGCGGGGACGGGGAAAGGCACGCTGCAGCGCAGCACGATGGTTTCATCCGTGTAGGTCCACAGGTCCTGCACTGGGAGCAGGGACAGGCTCATGAGCTCACATCTGCACTGACAGAGGGGATGTGCTCCCGTGCTGGCTTCAGGGATGGGCAGGGGTGCACCTGGGCAGGAACACTCAGAGGGGGACCATGGGTGAGAAAAGCAGGGAATCCCCAGAGATTTTTGTGGTGAAATCCTGTCTTTTGGATCAACTTTGCTCACTATAATCTCATTATAATACTGAACACTCCTCCATCCCAAAAGCTACCTGCCCCCAATGTATGACCACCCTTGCTGAGCACACATTCTGCATTCTTCTACCCTAGACCTTTAAAAGCTAAGTTAGACCATTTGACCTCAATCAGCACCAGAAGTGTGACTGAAGTCACTCAGGTGCCACAAAACATAATAAATAGTACAAAAATAGCCCAAGAATGGGGGGAAGTGGAGGAAGATTTCCTTACCCTTAACACAACAGTCCCTCATGGCCCCATACCTGGGCAGTTCAGGCCAAACTGACAGTCCCCAAAGCTGCAGGAAGCACACCGGAATACACGGGCAGCTGGCTGGAATCCTGGGAGAGAGAGACTTGGTGGTCCCAGGGAAGTGGGAGATGTACTAGGAGACAGGGGGAGGGCAAGACAGAGGGACAGGCACTCACCACAGGGTGGGATACAGGCTGGAGCTGGTGGGGAGGAAGCAGCGTTAGACTGGACATCACTGGGGACCCACATCCTTGTAGTGAGCTGTCAGGACTCAGCCCTTGTCCAGCCCAGATGGGGTCCCTGGGAGTTCCTCTAGGAGAGGGGCTCCCAAGGTGGCCCCATACCTTTCTCCATCCGGCTCAGCTTTGCCCAGATTGTGTTGACAGCTTCTTGCAGAGACTCTTTCAGCGACTCTGGAGTGTCCCAAATGTCCAGGTAAGACAATGTGCCCTACCCCTGGTCCCCATAAACCTTTCCCAGACCCCACTGATCCCTTATACAACTAACCTTGACTCCATATAACCCTCCTGAAGTCAGATATATTCCCATACATCCCCTCAAACTCCCCAAGAAGCTGTATACATTGAAACTGATATACCCTCAGGATTCCCCAAATATCCCTTTACAGCTCCCAGGCCTTCATATATCCTATATTTCACCTCCACCCCATCTCCCTCCAAAGCCTCCACATCCCACCCCCCCTTGGCCCATGTCTCCTATCCCATGTCCTGTGTCTCATGCCCCCCACTCTGCTCACTCTTTCCACTTTTCTCCTCTACAGAATACAGAGCATCCATGACGATTTCCCGAAGTTCCTCACGCTGTCCTGACCCTGGAACCAGTACAGGGACACAAGTATCAGTACAGGGTTAGGGCTGGAGTTTCAGGGATGGGAAGTTCCAGTAAGATCTGGGGGTTTCTGAGGTTTTCTGGAGTCCTGAACAAGATTTAAGGGTTACTGGGAAAGGTCAGGTGTCCCTGAGGATTCCTAAGGTCCTGGGTAGGGCCAAGGTCCCCCCAGTGTGTCCTTGGTCATGGTTGGGTGATTCTCAGGGTTCCAGGCAGATTTGGGATTCCCAAAGGTCCCTGGGGGCTAAATCAGGACTGAGAAGACCTTGGCATGGTTGTGAGTCCCAAGGACGCTTGTCTGGAGTGGGTTCCTAGGGTCCCTGACTTCCTGGGACCATGCTCAGTGTCAGTGTGAGGGCCTTGGTTGAAATGGGAAAGCCCAGAGGGCTCTGGGGTGCTGTTCAGGGCGGGGATCCCCCTTGGGATGGATGTCCCTGGTGGAAAGGAGGGACCAGTCAGGACAGAGCTCCTTGGGCAGGATCCCTGTTGGGTTTGGTGTCCCTAGGGACTCATGACGTACCTACAGTGATGGAGGCAAGTGGCTTAGCAGCCTCAACAAGGGCCTCAATGCATTCTTTATGTTTGGGGTTATCAACAAAGAGCCCAGTAATGTCACGGCAAAGCCGTGCCCGCTGGAGGGGGGGCGCAAAGCAGAGCAGGCAGGGCTGCACCTCAGGGAGGCAGGACACCAGGACCCACAGCCACAAGCCAGGGTTCCTAGGCTGCCAGGGGGCTAACATCAGCATCAGGGCCACAAACCACCACCCCATGAGCCCAAACCTAGCACACAGGTGCCTGAGTTCCCCGGACAAAGGCAGGTTCCGAGGCAGAACCTGAGTGCCTGGGTTGCCAGGGAACCAGATAAGGTGGGAGGGCACACTGAGCTCACACCAGCCAAAGGTGTGGGCAGAACCCAGCAAAGAATGTGTAAGCCTCACATTGGAGCAGGGAGAACTGAGCCAGCCCAAGGCTGCAGCAGCACAGCTGCCAAACGTGTCTGGGACTGTGCAGGACACAGTGTTTGTATGTGTGTCCTGAGGAGATGCTTCTGCCTCTCCTCTATATTGTATTCTTGAGTAGAGAAATACACACCTGGTGTGATGCAAGGTATTAGATCATTCAGCTCTCCAAAACAGAAAGGGAGAGAAAGAAACTACAAAATATTATCATTAGCTACAAAGCAAAAGACTCAGGAACCAGCTGTTGGATTTACAGGGACAAGAGTTCCCGATGCAGGAAGCAACACGTGAAAGTGTTTGCAGGTGAAAAACAAGCGTGAGACTGATTTGTATGAAACCCTGAAGGCAGGAGATGCTGTAAGAGCTGACTTGGCATGTGTCAAAACATTTAATAAATGCAAATTGCCATTTCCATCCAGCTTGCAAATGTTCACTCTCATCCCTTTCCTGTTAATGAGCACTGAGATACAGGCCCATCACCAGCAGCCATGGTCACTGTGCAGGTGTCTGGCAAAGCACATGGTGACAAAAATGACAAGATGGTCCAACAGCCCAGGCTATTCAAACCCAATGTTTGCCAACCCTCCCCTGCAGAGCAGAAACTAAAGTGAACACAGGAAATGTTGGAGACCTTGCCAGGTGACGTAGATGCCACAACACCTCCACCAGCAGAGAACTTCCTGAGCTTCTGCTGGGCTTGGGAAGGGATTTGTTCAACCCTCTGCCCTTCCTAGCTGCCCCAGCATGCAGCAGAGCAGCACTGCTGAGCAAACCAGCAGACAGAAAACCAGCCCTGGTCGATGGCCCTGAGCCACCGGCACCAGAGTCCAAAGGATGAGTGAGGCTGTTAAATTTCAGACAGAAGCACACTCCTGACTGCTGAGGCAGAGCAGGCAGCATGGTCTGTACTGCCCCACAGTACACCAGGCTGAAGTTTTAACTATCAGAGAAAGAAAATGATGTCATGGTATTTTTTTATGATGCTGGGAAGGCAAAATGGATGGTTGGGACCTATTCTAAAAAGAGGCAAGGTGTGTCCTCTTCTTCTGTACTTACTAGAGAGGCACCTTCTGTACAGGAAGAATTCCCTTCAAAAATCCTGTAGTTCAGAATTGAAACTTGCATGCTTTTATTTGATCTGAATTTCTTGACCTGTCTTTTATAATAGATGTTCCCACGACATTGTGGAAAAATGTCAAACTCCAGAACTCACTTTCTTGTGTGTTTATTTCCCTGTAACATTTTGACTCTTAGACAATGAGCTAGTTTGCTTAGCAGGGGAAAAAACCAACCAAGCCAACAAAAATCTCAAAGGAAAACACTGAACTCCCCCAAATGGGACTCTGAACTGGCCTTAATCCAGTGGTTTGTGATGTGGACCACAGGGAATGCTCTGTACCAGGCACCCTATTCCCAGAGGGGGTAGAAACAGCTGCTTTGGACTTCCAGAGCTGCAGTTGGCTTTGTCTCCCAGGTGTTTGCCTGGAGAACTGTTTGAACTCCTTCCCCATCAAACAGTCCCAGTGCAGCCTCTCTTGGCAGGTGGGTGTGGGATTTTTAGATAATCCTTTTGGGAAGAACTCCAGGGGTTCCATGGCTGCAGGCACCACCCCACGAGGTCACAATGCAGTGGGTGGGTGCCCAGCACTCGGTGCTGTCAGCACACAGCTGTGGTGGCCAGACCGGGTTTGTCCTGGGTCCCCTTGGTCAGCACCCCGAGGCAGAGCTGCCCCAGTCCCCCCAGCCAGGTCAGGCCTGGCAGCCAGTGTGTGCCCAGGGAGCAGAGGCCGAGCTGTGACTGCGGGGCCATGTCGGGTGTCCACTACAAGTTCTCCTCCAAGCTGAGCTACGACGTGGTCACGTTTCACGGCCACAACATCTCCCTGCGTGACCTCAAGCGCCGGATCATGGCCCGCGAGAGGCTGAAGGTGGCCAACTGTGACCTGCAGATCCTCAAAGCTGAGACCAGTGAAGGTGAGTGGGGATCAGGCCTGGGCCCCAGAGCCACCAGGGGCAGCCATGCAGTGCCACAGGCTGTGGGAGCCATGCTCTGCCCTGGGGACAAAAGCCAGGGTGAGAAAGCACAGTGGTGCATCTAAAACTGGCTTGTACAGCTCTAAAGTGATTCTATGACGTGCCATGTAATTCCACGTCCATATCTGTTCTTCCCAAATGACTTGTATTTTTTCTGCATTTCTGTTCTCAGAATACTCTGATGATGCACAGATCCCAAAGAACGTCTCAGTGATCGTGAAGAGAATCCCAGCTCGAGCTCCGTGAGTATCCATGAAGCACTGGATTCCCCGTGAGGGATGTCAGGGTGTGAACTTCTTTTATGGAAATGTGTGGGAAATACTAAAGGCAAGGAGCCTTTCAGAAGGCTGTGAAAGCAGGCCCCAGAAACAGAAAGAGCAGAAGAATTTAGAATTAGCTGCAACTGCAAAGCTTGAAAGTAGGAAAAGTTACAATAGCACAGCAAGCAAGGACATGAAACAATAGTCTGAGTCTTAGGTTTGCCTAGGATAGATTTTAAGACTGCAGAAAAATATGCTTAGCAAGATAGTAGAAATATTGTTTATTGTTAATAGCATACAAGCAAGCATTGTTTGAAGCAGGTGTCCATGTGCTTTCAGTGATTGGCTAGAACAATTGTCTGTAAGCTTTACAATATGTTATTGGCTGGAAAACTTTTTAAATGCCCTGTAACAAAGAAATCTTTGGGTGCTGCTGGCAGATGTGAGCTGTTACCATCTTTCAGTTGTGTAAAGCACTGTTTGAGACTAATGCTGCAATAAAAGCTTGAGGAACATCTAGCAGTAGTCCTGCCCTGTTCATGCACAAACCTCCAACACAGATATGGGTGTATAGAGGCACTTGAACTTGTATCTGACCAAAGCTGCTGTTAATTTCTTTTTTCATGGGGTAGATTGTAATGTATCTGCTCCAAAGCAGACTCACATTTAGGTTTGCAGGGATGTGGGGTTCAAACTCCAACACTGGTAAATCCTAAATTGATTCTCTTGGTTTTGTTCTTGGGATGACTGGGCTGAGAGCCAAGTCACAGATCCTGTTTCCTCTGCATGAGGAGATTCCAGACCGTATGTGTTTGCTTTTATTGGCTTTATAGTAATGACAGGTACACACTGTAACAATTACGTATTATTAGAAATAAACTTTTGATGTGTTCCCATCTGAGAAGAGTTTGGTTGTCAGTACTTGACTAGTTCTTGCACTGGGGAAGGTGGGTTTGGTGTCTTGCACCCCAAATTTGGGGCTTTTACACACGGTCTGCTGCCATGGGGGTTGTGTGTCTGATTCCTGAGGACCTGAATCAGACACAGATCACTGAGTATGCAAATGTAATAAATAGCTCCTAAAATATTGTTGCATTTTCAAGATCACCTGAAAGGAAATTCTGCCAATTAAAACTCTTTTTTTTTCCCCACAGAGCTCCTAAATTCCACCAACCTCTACAAAAGGCTTCCAGGTGACCTTTCTACCACTGTTTGTAGTCACTGTAGCATCTGTAACACACTGGGCACTTTGCCCCTACCATGGCTTAAGGATGGCAGAGATGTGAGCACAGGGCTTGGGCTCCCACAGAGAAACACTGCTCTGGAGATGGAGCTGCTGACACTTCTGGTATTGCTTTGGCAGAGGAGGGATTATTTTTCACTGAAAGAAACCTGCACTCCTGAGTGTGAACACTGTCACTGTTCTGGCTAAGAAACTACACCCTTGTGTAACTGGTGACACTGTAAAAATGAGATTTTGGGGCCTTGTTTTAGTTGCATTGAAGGTACCAAGAGAAACGAGTTTATGAAGAAATAAATTTCCACATTCACTCAGCTATCAGAACACAATGGTTTGATGCTCAGGTGTTCTTGTTGGTTTTCACTGCACAATGCTTCATTATAAGTTCTATTTTAAACCTCTATTAGAAGTTAGAGAATTAGAGAATTAGTTCTATAAACCTCTATTTCTTCTACCAGGATCCAAAATGAGCCAGTGAGGGAAACATCCAAGGCAGTACGTAAAACCCCAGCTTCACACTTCCTCCTACACACTGCACGTCATTCATTAATACAAGGTGCAGCCTCGTATTCATTTGCTGGACATTGAACGTTGAATATGGTTTAATTCTTTTGTAAACAGATTGCTGACTCTTCTGTCCCTCTTTCCCTGGCCCAGCTCATAAAGGTATAGAGATATTCTTTGTCAAATACTTAAAAAAAAAAAAATCCTTTGCTTAGTCTTTTTAAATCTTATACTGTGATCTACAGCTGAATCGTTGTGGCAATGTGATCAAAACTGTATTTTTAGTAATTTAAGGTGTTTATTGTAAGTCTAAAATGCATGTATGTTGTGATGCTATCCTGGAATAAGAAGTTCCCAGGTTGGGAAGAGGGAAGAGAAGCACCATATCAGCCCCAAGGTAAGGTTGCAGCATTACTCCTCTTCAAGACCCAAAGCAGCAGCACTTCAGGACCTGTTTCCCATCATCAGTTTTGCACTGGAAACTAACAGTTTGTGTTGTACAAATGTGTACAGAAGAACTGAACTGGCTGTAAGTTATGGACATTTCAGGGAGGTTTACAGCAGCCAAAACAAGCATTTCTGGAAAAAGAACACTTGTGAGGCTTGAAGTTTGAATTTCTGGCTGTGACAGCTATAGGTCCATGCTTTGGTTGCTGCACTTGCTCACGATTTGGGGTCTGGGGGACAGTGGACAACACAATCTCCTTTGTTTGATTTGGAGACAGTGTAAATGTTTTTGGTATTATTATTACCTTGTAAAAAGTGCCATATTTGAATTTGGGTCTATTCCTAGACATGTTTTAGTGGGGGTTGGTTGTGTTTTGTAAACCATTTGGGTTCAAACACATTGGTCAAGTGTCTGTAAATTTCTGTGTAAATGTTGATGGAAACGATTCCAGAGTGGCCATGTTCCTGTACAGAAAAACACTGTCAATGAAACACCTGTTTAATAAATCTCTGAACTGGTTGCTTCTGTGAAGGAATGTCTGTGAAAGCAAAACCTCAAGAGGTTGATCTCTCCTGGGCTGCGTGGAGGCTGTTGTCTTTGGCCATGGAGGCTCAAACACGTTCTTCCCTCCCCTGTCACACAGACCCCCAACCTGGCTGAGGCCAATGCTGCAGAAGAGGACAAGATCAAAGCCATGATGATCCAGTCCTGCCGTTACTATGAGCCCCTCAAGTAAGTGTTGGTAAGGCCAAATCTGGTCCTGGAAGAACATGGAAGCACCACAGGCTAATTTCTTGTTTTAACAAGGGACATACACTCCTACCTTCCTCTTTTTTTACACTCAAAAACTTGCAGTGACCTGAAGCCACCCTTGGCTCCTGCTCCATCATCACCTACCAGCCCTGTTCCCAGGCTTAAAAGGAGTTCAGGAATTCCCATGAGTTTTATGGTGGAGGTGAAGGATCCCAACACAAAGGGAGCAATGCTTACACCCACTGGGAAATATGCCATCCCAATTATTAATTTGTAAGTATAGAATTCATTGCACCGACCAAAAGTGACCAAGAGAAGCCATGTGAAAACATCTGGGTGGCAAAGCCACCACATTGGCCACCACCTGTCCCCGTGGGGCAGGGAGTGTTGCCACCCTAGCTGATCCATCCCAGAGGTCATCTAAAAATCCCAGATTTCGTAAGCAAGGAAATAACAACTGCAGGACAAGAACAGGAAAAATCCATTGTCCCGAGGCAACAGTTCAGGGAGTCCAAAATCCATCCATAGCTCCGGAAGTTCACTGAGGTCAGGAGAGTGGAGAGAGATGGACCCTCCTGGATGCTTTTGCACTCACACAGTAGCTGCTCTTCTGCCTTGGCAGCAGGAACTTTTCCAGGGCACCAAGTTCTTCTGTGGGCAACAGAGAGAAGCTTTGACATGAGCACATGGAGAGGAAAGAAAACACCCAAACCAAATTTTGGACGAAAACAACTGGGGAGAGGCACTGTTTTGAATTAACTTCATCATGTCCTTCTTTCACCCATACAGAGGAGAACATCCACAGCCAAAGTCTCCAGCTGGAATGGAGCCTCCAAAGAAAAAAGTGAAGAAGGCAGAGAAGCCAGTTTAATTCATGTTCTTCATTCATGTTCTGTATTAATGTTTCTAATTATCTGTTCTTTCTTGTTCTACCTTCTTATTCTTATTTCATATTGTTCTTTATTCATTGTTCTTACTTCATGCTTGTAGTTAATTGCTCACCTATTGCCCTTAGTTCTTCTTCATTGTTCTTATTTCATCTTCCTACAATCTCTTGCAAGACATATTTGGACAATAAACAACAAAACATTGGAAGGAATTTACTTTGCTACACTTTTCCCTAGATGTGCTGCTTATTACAAGCTTTGTCATGTCACTGGAAATTAACTTGATTGTTCCTTACTGCGGACAGCTGCCTTTGGCACTAGTTTTCTTTCTTACACTGTATGCAAGAAAAAGCTCATGAAATTAGGGATAAGAAAAAATCTTGAAAGGTGAAAAAAACAAAGAGAGGCAATAGTGATTAAAGACATTAAAGCTAAGATGTGCCACAGAGGAGTTGCAGGAGTCTCTCATATTCTCAAGTCTGACAAAGAAACAGCAAAAGGTGGCTGACAAGGTCAGGATGCAGGAAATATATTCCCTTTCCATGTTGTCAGGTTTCCCAGTCCTTGAAAGCAGATTTCAGAGTCCTCTATGGTTTATTTCCTTTGCTGGATCATAAGTCAGCTCTGTGTGCCCCCACCCAAACATCACTGCCACAGAGCTTTGAAGCAGGAAGGTCTAGGGGTGAACAGAATGTGTTTTGGAAAGGGGCAAGTGGGGGTGGATGGTGGGTGTGGAAGGGAAGAACTTTCTTTGTCTGCCCCCACAGTCTTGGGGACAGAC
>VXBN01007801.1:1013-15565 GCA_013397395.1 Sinosuthora webbiana
TCTCCTCTACTCCCCTTACAGTGGGTCAGGACAGTGACCAACACACTTGTGCCTCCCGCCGGTGTCTGCCCTGTGACAGCAGAGCCACCCACCAGCCAAGGCCATGGGGGAGTCTGTCAGGACAGCACTTGTCTGACCTTCTCTGCTCCCAGCAGAAATTGCTCACACCCTTCTCTCTCTCATGGCTGGGTTTGGGGTATTCCCCTCTGACTTTTTTTGCCCCTTCCCTCCCTCCCCCCCCCTTTTTTTTCCCTTTGACACTCTCCTGGGCCACCTGACACAGGGCTGGCTGGGGTCAGTCACTTGTGCTACTTACTGTGGTGGGCTTGACCAGAAACACGCCAGGCAGATCTTGGTCTGCAGTGCTAGGCTTTAGCACCCAGTTTAATTCCATATTGCAGATGTTCTCCAGGGTGACCGTGGTGTGATGAATTTCATTAAACATCTGGAGAGAAGGCATAGGAGCAGGAAGTTACAGACCCAGGCCTGCTGCTGGGAATTTCCTTCCTCTCTCCTGGGGTTGAAAGCAGACACATCATGGGAGCAGGGACCAGGGAGGAGATACGGGCACTTGGGAACCTGGGGAAGCCCCAGGCACAGGGCACCTGCACAGGACCAGAGAGCTCTGGCAGCACACAGACACGTGGTAACAACCATGTGAGGGCCAGTAATAAATGAACCAGGGGACACAGGCCCTCTGTGCTCTCAGGGGTCACCAACTGCCAGGAGAAACAAAGGAGGTGGCACTGAGGTGTGTGAGATGAATCCAAGAGTTATGAAGTTAAAGAAAGAAAGTTGTTGGTTCTTGTGTGTTGTTGTTTGGATTTGTTCAGGTTGTTTTGTTGGGTGTTGCTGTGAGCTGGGAGAGGGGCAGGGTTGAAGACCTGACTAAAAGGCAGTAGGATGAGAGGGGAGGGGACAGAAGAGTTGGTGGTCAGAGAGAATGGAAGTTCCCGAGTACCATCCAATGGGAAGGAGGACAGGGACCACCCTGGCCGGTTAAAAAAGGGATAAAAGAAGCCGTTTGGGTGAAAGGGGTGTGTGTGCTCGGCTCTCGGGGAGGGAGACACATCCGGCTCAGCTGAATTGTTACTAATGAACAGTTTTCTTTTGCTTCGATGACTTTGTCCCCATTGAATTGTATCTAGAAGTTAGTGCATTTCTAAGACAGGCATTCCAGAAGAAAAGGCACCTGCATGCAAGTATTGGCAAGCAACATACATGCAACAAGGAAGTCACACAGGGCAACACAGACAGGGCCAGCAGCTGAAAATATCTGTGGGCTTTCAACTGAAAAAGAGTGAAGTGGGGATTATTCTGGGACAGTCTCTGCAACTGTAGTGAGTGGAAGCCCAAATTCTTCCCCTGATTATTGTGTGGGTTAAGCGAGAGCTTTAGACAAGAGCATCTCCTTGGAGGTCAGGCTTTAGGAGTGGATCAGCAGAGGGATGTCTCAGGGACATGTCCCTCAGAGCATCCCCACTGGGACCCTGCCTGCCCCAGGAGGCAGTGTTAGGTACCCTGAGAAAGAGGCATTCTCAGCATTTTGGGGAGGGTTGGAGATGACCATTTGAAACCAGCTTGGATGCCGGATGTGTCCCTCAAAGGTTGTACTTCCAAGCCCCAGAGCCAACAAAGGGGCTGGGAAGGGGAGGGAGCCCTGGACTGAGGTGGGCAGGAACCCGCTGGCCGTGGCTGCAGGGCAGGGAGCTGTGCCAGGGGACACGTGGGGTACCTGTAAGCCGCAGTCGATCTCCCGGGGGCTCAGCAAGTAGCTGACACGTGAGGCCTCCCCGGTCAGCTCCACCTCGTAGGTGGGGCCTCCCTCCACGTGGCACAGCGCCGTGCCACGAGCAATGGTGTTGAGAAGGCCAAAGAAGGTGAAGGAGACCTGCTGTGTCTCTCCTGGCTGCAGCACACCCGACACCGGCAGGATACTGAAAACCTGCATGGAGCACAGGAGAGATGGAGGTGTTGAGCATGGAAATGGATGCAGAAGAGCTGCTTGGAGCAAAGTGCAGCTGTAGCCAGAGGGGTCTATTCCTCAAACACAGCCACAATCATCCTGATCTCATCTTGTATCCATGCCACTGGCCAGAGGAGGGACCATGGGGAAAATCTTCTCCCATACTCACGGATCAATTAATACACTACATTAAAGTGAACGGGGATGTGCCCTGGCAGTAGAAATTCTCTCTGATGCACAACTTGCCCTTAAAAAGCATTTCTTACTGCTTTTAGAAAAGGAGGCGACTCAGAGCCAGAGCTCTTGGAGCTCGGGGAGCTCAGGGAAGGATTCCAGCCCAGCTCATCTGACTCCTGAGGCTTTCCCTGCCCCACTCTGATTTCTATGCTGCTTTCTCAACGTGCTCCAGCAAAAACTTCCTATGGACCACCTGATGAGGTCCAAGGGGAGCAATGCCCACCATAGGTGCTGCACAGCGTCCTTGGGCAGCCCTACAACATGTCCCACACGGCCTCTCCAACAACCAGTTGCTTCAGCAGCACTTTGCGATGGGTCCGGAGGGATGTGAGGGCCCCCTGTGGGCAATGCTGAGGGCCACCAGTGGGACTGGGAGCTACAGCCCTGCTTGCCACATTGAAAAAGTGCAAGTGAGACAGATTCCCTCTTACCTTCTCCATTTCGAGGGGCGTGTACCCTAAGTCCATGAATAAGGTGACTCCCTCCAACCCTGGTGGAATGTTATACTTCTCCCAAGTACGTGGTGGCACCTGAAAAACAAGCCATTTTCTATGCTAGGAGGAAGAGACAGCCACTTTGCAAAGTCTCATTTTGTAAGACAGCTTCAGAGCCACCACTGCAATACCAGCTCTTGGGTGAAAACAGAGATCTGGAAAGAGGTAGTCTGGCTGGGTTGGGAAGAGGGTACATGGAGATCAGGACTCATCACAGCTTGCTCTGGGAAGGAAGCTGGAGGTCTTATCATCATGATGCAGATAAAAGCCTCATCTTACCTTGTGAAGAAAACAAGGCAGAAAAAAAAAAAAAAATCCCACACTCAGCACAGAATCTGAGCAGGTTTCTCCAAGGAAAACTCTCCTATTTCTCCCTCCCACACACCCCATGTCCAGCCACCAGCCCTGCTGCCCAGCCCGCTCTCAGGGCACAGGACAGCAGGGCGGCAAAAAGGGAGGTCAGCACGAGCAGGACTTGTTGGTGGCAAGCTGGGGAGGTAACACATGCAGTAGGTGTACAAGAAAATCTACCTCTGCTCCTGAAGATTGGGCAAGAGCCTCCAATGCTTCCAGGGCTGTGGCTGGCTCCTCCTCATTTCTAACCTTGAAGGGTCTCCATTGAGTTGCCGGCTTATCCAAACAGAATGACACCATCGTTGGTGGTTCGGGTTGGAATTCAGGTGGGCAAAGCTCCTGTCTGGAAAAGAACATAACTATGAACAGGGACCTGCAGTGGGAGGAAGGGACACCTGTACCAGTAGCTCCTGGTCAGGATGCAGCCCCTGGGTGGGTGCTGGTGCATTGAACTGAGAAATGGTTTGATCCAGCCCCTCCCAATCCAGGCTGGAGCAGGTCCCTTCTAAAGGCGGCCCAGGGGTGACACTGAGGTAGCAGTGGTGCAGGCAGCTGCAACTGCTCGCAGTGAGGAACTACAGAGGACAGGGATTAACACCTTGTGGGGATGCAAAAAAACACAGTGGGAGAGGAAAAGACAGGGAAGGCAAGAAAAGAGGGGAGATTTGAAGCTCCAAGGGGCAGACCCAGCCAGTGATGAGCCAGCACAGCCCCCCCAGTGCCCAACGCCAGAAACTCTGCAGCTTTACCAGGTATTTATCAGGAATGTTTCCCTGACAGTGTTGGGGAGGTTGATTGACATTTTCCAACACTCCCAGGGGACTCAGGTTACATTCCCCATTTTAAATGGAAGCAGGTGCTCAGGGTAACTCCGCTAATGCCACGCAAGGGACAGAGTTGTGCCGTGCCTGCCTGTCACCCTGCTGAGATGCAAGTGCTTCCCACACAGTCAAACGCAACCTGGATGCTCCATTCCCAGACAGGCATTCAGTGCCTGCTCCCCAAAGAACAGCTGTCTTTAGCTTTGTAGCTTGTTATCTAAGGCTGGATTTCATTTCTGGATGAGGGGCTCTCTCATCATAACCCCCAAGAGATCCCTAATCATCTATTCCACTGTCTTTAGTTATAATGAATGGTTTGAGGCAACTTCCCAGGACCATGGTGCCCAGACAACATTTTTCACTCTCAAGTAGTGGAGCGAGAGGCAGGGATAGGAGATGATGCGATGGGCAAGTCCTGCTGTCAAGCAGTACAGAACCCATAAGGGACACGTTGCAGTGGGGAAAAGTCAAAGTGAATAACAAGTGTCACAAAAGAGGGGAGTGAGGAATCCAAGGTGTCCACTGAAAGCTCACCCCTGGGAAAGAATTTGTCCTGGCACTAAAGGAGTTGTCTCAGAAAAGAAGGAAAGGGAACATAACAAGAGGTTCAGCATCAGCCCAGTTGCTAAGTAGCTCTTCCCCTGGCGTTGGGACTTTCTGGGCATCCTCCAGCACAATGCAAGGGAGGAAGGCAAGGAGCAGAGAGCAGCTCCTGCAGAGAGGACCCATCCCAAAGCAGAGGGGCCAAAAGGGCCTCCAGCAGCACTGTGGCAGCTGGGACTAGGAGCCCTTCATCAAGGTGGACAGTGCCTCAGGCCACAGAGGTCTGAGAAAGCAGCCTTTGCCCCAGCTTTCCTTCCCGGGGAAACCACGAGGAGCACCAAATTGGTGGAAAACCTATTCCCTGAGCATCCAGCTTGACCGCAGCTGGTCAGTGTTATTTGCACAAGGACGAGGCAGAAGCAGTTTATCAGATCCTAGGCAAACAGCTTTGTTCTTTGCAAAGTACCAACAGGACACCAGGAAGAAGAGCTTCAAGGACAGGGCAAAGGTGCACATACCTCAACTTCTTCACATGGTCGTCCATCTGGAATGACCAGTGGTACTTGACGGGAAGTGGGCTGCAGTTGGTCATCTCCAGAGAACGCTCTTCTTTCGTGCCAGCCACGATGCAGCCAAACTCTAGGGTGCTGGGCTGGATTTGGAGATTTGGGAAGTGGGCTTCCCCCCAAAGGGTGATACGCTCCACATAAGGATGGCCCCTGACCATTTCTATCTTCAGGGTCTTCTTTGTTTTCCAGCTATTCAAATCCAGTTTATAAGCTGGGTCAAAGGCGATGTAGAGGTGACAGGTCTGCCCTACATCCACTGTCACAGGCTGCAAGGAGATGAACAGTAATTAGTCACCTGTGGGATGACATCCCAAGGTCTGACAGCATGAAGCAGTAAATGCTCCAAGTGTGACCCCAGCATGGGCTTCTCAGTTCATCGTTCATTTCTTTACAGCAAGGCTCTGACTGCGGGCACCACGCTCAAGTCCAGGATTCCCTCAGGCTCACGTTTCTGTGCTCAGCAGCAACACAAGGGGTGGCTGCTGGAGAGCTGGGATGCTTTCCAGGAGACGCCTTCACTGCATGGCTTGCCCAGACCTAGTTGCCTGTTCCCTTCTCCTTGTGCCTTAAAGTCAGGGTGGGTCTTCTCAACTCAGATAGGATTTTGATTCCTTCAGCAGCTCTGCTGATGCAGTTCAGGCCACCCCACTGCTGACACTACAGATTAAACTTCTTGACTTAAGGACATCCCAACAGAAGTGCATCACCACATCCCTCCTCTTCAAACCCCACTGGAGGAGTCCAGGGCTGCTCACCTGGCCATGTGGGAGGGGCTGCTGGTCCTCACTGCAGACCTGAAACGGCTGCTCCAAGTAGAACATAAGGTCGAGTGGCAGCCAGCAGGTGTTTTTTATAGCCAACGGCTGGTAGTGAAGAGTCAGGACATCACTAGGTTTCTACACAAACAGGAGACAAGGAAAAACAACCTCAGCTAGCCATAGACCTGCTTCTACTGCATCTCGCAGTTTTCAGTCCCAGAAGTGCACACATTTCTATTTACCCTTTTTATTTGTTTCTACCCTTCCAGGAGATTTTTCTTTACAGAAGAAAAGCAGATGCTTTTCATATGTTTAGAAACCACAGCATCCTCTGGGGGACAGGGAAACACTCCCACGTACAGATGAGGGAATAGGGCCCTGGGAGGAGGCAGCTGCTTGAACAAGATCTAAAGCAGAAAGTGAATCCAGACCATTTGTCTCCAGTTTTGTCTTTCTATTGGGCAGAACAGCGCTAAATGTTCTTCACTCACATACAGCCATTTCTTACAACCTTATTGGCTCATAAAGCAGTTTGTCTGCAAGATGTGTCCTGCAGCCCCTGCTACAGGGACAAGGTGTCTGTGGTCTCAAAGCTATGATCAGCCTAGGCTCTTCCTTCCTGTCTATGCATTCTGCTGGGCTTCTGCATGGTTTAGAGAAACCAGGGAATTTGGGAAACTAGTTCTGCATGTACTGGTATCAAATAGGTGCCATAGTATGCAATAAATCAGTTTGTGTGTGTGGCATCAAGCAGAACCCAGGCAGAATCAGGGAGAGCTGAAAAGCTTCTAATTACATCTGAACTGCCTGTTCCAGGGATTCTGTACTTGAGTGGAAACCTGGGAACCTGGGAACCAGAGGAGAGGCCTGAAACTACAGAAACCAACTAATGAAACATCTTCTCTTTTTCAGATAACTTGCAGGAGAGGGAAGGATGATGCTGGAGTTGGGATCCCGAGATTAAAGGGCACCTGCTCTGCCTCAGTGTTATCATCACTGCAGCTGCAGGGTGTCTGGGGGTGCTTTGAAGCAGGTGAGGCTTAGGGAAATGCACAGAGCTATACCATATAGCTATACCATACAGCATCCATGTCAACAGCAGAGAAGGCAAAGAGACACAGGAGATGATAGGTTTTTCCTTGTCAGCCTGAGGAATCTCCATTTTTCCCAGCTTTCCTACAGCATCAGTGTACAGACATCACCGTGCCTTGGAGGATCCTCAGAAACCACCCTTCACAGTGAGCAGAGAAGCTGGCGTTTCTCTGGAAGTGGCCATGATCCCCCTTGGCAGTGCAGCTGTAACTGCAATTTTACTCTGGGGACGTTAAATACCAGTCTCATCTCTAAAAGCATCTTCCCTCACTTTACAAAGTGCCTCAGGAAGGGTAAAGAGGGGCTTTAACACAAGCACACCCCGCCCTCAGCCATGCTGTTAAATGCCAGGATGCAATCCAGACACTTACCTTCTCCACCCGGAAAGACAATTCTCTGGATGATATATTTAGGGTGGGATCAACAAACTCACAGGTAACGGTTGCTTCTATCATCTTCTTCCTCAAGCCCCCTGTCCCAATCACAGCTTCGCAGATGGCGAAATTCTGCACCACCTGCATGCAAGAGTCACTTGTCACCAGTGGGTGGTGGCAGGGCATCCAGCAAATGCCCAGCATTGGCTCAGCACCCACCATGCACCACCCACCCTACTCCTGCCACAGAGTTATGGTCACTGCCCGCTTTTCTTCCAGTGATGCAGCTTATTTATTTTGCACTCAACTGTCTGTAGCACTGCACCCTAATAACCACAAAAAGCACTTGTGAGAAACTCCCTCCCTTCACATGGCTTTTGTTTTACTCTGTGCTTACCCGAGATAAACCACTTGGCACTTGTTTAATTCACTTTCTTTTTGGGCTCCTAGTCTAAGTGTTACTAACTTACTTCTCTGTCCTTCTTTGCTGACTAAGCATGCAACGCTGTTTGCCCCAGAAGAGCAATATTTCCTTCTACCCCTGCTTTGGGATCAGCACTAGGTTTTGGTGGCTGTGGAATCACGATACAGCTGTAGCTGGTCTGATGGTGGCCAGCAAGGAAAGCAAGTGGTGCTGCCACAGAAACGTGTGCTCTTAAACCAGTTTCTTGAAGGCCCCTGCTCATTTCCCCAGGCAGATGTCAAGGGACTGTGGAACAAGCCCAGGGGAGGGGATCTGATGGTTCCCCAGGCTCAGCCCGTGGTGGGGATCTCACCTGCGCCTTGCGGGAGAAGCCCCGCAGCACCACGTCCACAGACTCTCCTGGCTGCAGGTCCATGGACAGTGGCTCCAGCCCAAACACGGGGGCGGTACGTTTGGGCCTCTGGGAATCATCTTCGGCCTTGGGGCTACTGCGGGCTGAGGTGCTCTGGCCCTCCTTCCCAGCTGGCCTGTTACATTCCACCTTCCAGAAGAGCCGATGGAAGTGCTGGCCACCATTTGTTAGTCGGAATCGACGCGTACAGGGAAGGAGGCTAGAACAGAAACCAGAATGGAAAATAGTATGGGAGTAGCTATTGTCCTGGTCACCAGATTGCTCCCAATGAGGATTCTGAGCTGTTAATAGCTTGGAGACTGTCTTCATTTCCAGCTCTTAATGTGGACCAGAAACAGTGTCTGATAAGCTGCCCTTCTGATGTCATTATTGCAAAGAGGAATATGTTTCTAATGGTAATGTAGCATTTTCCAGGCCAGGCTAACAGGGCCTGGTGTTTTCCTCCAAAGTGTGTGTTCTGGGGTGATTCATACTGTTACTGTATTTTGTGTTAATCTGCACCCGAAACTGTTACTGAATGTTTGAGATCCTGCACTTGGTGCCCTTGTGTGTGGGGGTGTGATTGCAGGCATTTTTAAAAGCCAGCTCGGAGGAAGTTTCTGGATGATCCCAGCAAGCTGCTAAAAATCATCTGTCTGCTCTAGGAGAGGAAACCAGGGGAACAGGGGCTCTCTCGTTCATAGAAGCTTTGGTTTTGCACTGGTGGTCATTTGTAGAAACTTCATTTTGCAATCAGAAACTGTTTTGAAGTGAACTTTGCAAACTCTGCTGGCAGCAGAAAAATGAGCAAGGTCCTGTGTAGAAGTGTACCTCACCTGGTAGGGTTTGCATCCCCACAGTGGCAAGGAGGCTTCCATTTATGGGAAAGATTTGGGTTTCATTCTTTGTTTCACTTATGAGATAAAAACCAGAGATTTTGATACCTTTTTTGGCCTTGTGCCAGGACGGAGACACCTATTGGATCTTTGAAACTACCTCAAGCCCTGTTACTATTTCTATTGGGCAGGATGCCAAGAATCCGGCCTTGATTGTTCCATACTTAAGAGAACACACAAAGTTCCTCAGGGCATTTTTGGGGTGTTGTAGCAAGTGCAAAGGTCCTCCTTGCACTTGGCGTAACTTTTTCTCTTTTTTTCTGCATGGCTTTTTATTTTCACCTTAATTAAAACATTTTTGCTTTTCAAACACCTCTGATCATGCTGCCTAGCTAATATTTTAAGCCATCCTGAGGCTGCCAGCCAAACCCAGAGGTGATGCACCTGAGAGAGCATCATGACATTCTGGCCTCCCGTACAAGCATCAGTCCTGGGCAGGCAGGGCAGCAGCAGAGCCCACGAGCAGCGTGAGGAAGTGGCGGCAGCGGCACTGCAGACCCCACACGAACCAGCAAGTTTCCATCTGCCTCTGGAACTGCTCTGCAGGCTCCTGCCTTCCCAGGGGGGTCATCATCCTCCTGTCTCTTTGTTCCCAGGGTCCCTGCTTGCCTGGCAGGTGCCATTTCGGAAGGGAAGGGTGTGATGCCATCTTCCCTTGGTCCCTCAGCCACACGGCGGGACCGCCTCATCCGGGCCCCATTTCGGGAACCTTTTGTTCTGGGGGAGCCTGCGAGATCGTTACTTGATCAAGTGAGGACATAAATGTGTTAGAACTAAAGGCAATTCAGTGGCAATTTAGCAACTGGTTTCTCTGTCAGTGGTTTTTGAGGGTATCTAACAACGCTCAACTGGCCACCAGATGTTTCTAAAGGTATCTCTGCCTTCAGGGAAGGAGTCAGGGTCTTTGAACACTGAAGAAGATCTTGCCTGAAGGACTACAGCAAAACTGCTCCTTGTTGAGACAGAAGGAGAGGTGGGAGTGAGAGATCTCCTACCTGAATTGGTATCCCAAGTTGAGGTCTGGGGCAAATGGTTTGTCTATTACAATTGTGGTGCCAATGCCCAAAGCCACCAGTGTGGACGTGCTCCAAAGTCTATTCCAAATGAACAGCTGGAGAGTATCAGCAAAAACCCCAGTGTCATCCAGGGTTGCTGTGATGGTCACATTAACATCACCCCTAGCGGGGATCACTCCTTCGCTGGGTTCAGTAACGTAACAATGAGGTTTACGAGCCTGTAAGACAAGCATAATACGCATTTAGGATGGAAACCATACACCCTGGTCTCTTGTGGGGTGTAAGAAAAGGAAAGACTAAAGAGGGGAGGATAAAAATCCTAAAGGCCTAATTTCCCTAAATTTAAGCAGCAGTATCAGGGAACAGCAGAGCTTATACAACCTGTGTTTTCCCCTCCTTTAACAGACTCTCACCTAATTAACCCAGTTCTGCCCAACCTAAGGGACGCTTATCCTCAGGGGAGTGTTCCTTCCCCAGGCTTTCTCTGGAGTGTGTGCCAAGGAAAGCTGCTTTCTCTCTCCTGGCTTCTCAGAAAGGCTCAGGGCCAGAGGAAGTCATGACGGCTCAAATCCCGCTCCAGAAACCACACAGCTGGAGGACACTGCTGAGAGCCTGAAGAATATCTCTGCCAAACCAGTTGAGCAAAACCTCAACACCAAACTATTCTTTCCCAAGAGGCCATCAGTGCTTCTCAACATCCCCTAAAGGACTGAAGCCCTCACTTCCCACTGATCATCAGCTGTAGGGAGGTGCTGCCCCAGTGCCCTCTGCTTTGGAAAAGTCACCTCTAAATGGTTATAGCAGAGCAGGAAAGCAGGAAGCAGAAAGAAAACTGGATGACATGTGCTCAGTGGGCATGGCCCACTCTTCCCAAGAACTCTTGTCCTCTGGTTTCTCATGGACTCCACAGATTGGCCAAGAGAGCTGGAAGCTGCCCAAAGGAGGGAAGAAAGGCCCTGCACCAGCACAGCTGTACGGACACAGCTCTGCAGGTCCAGCCCTGCTACAAGCATGTGAAGCCCACCCTTTATACACCATGACCACCCAGCCAAGGTGCATTGCTCCCCGAAGAGGTGGAAAGCAGGATTTCATTGTGCAGTTAGAGAAAGCTGTCCTGGAAAAATCCCTCACTTTAAGGTTACATTTATCCCCCAAACAGCAGGAAAAGCAGCAAGAGGAAAATTCATGCCCCTCCTCCTTGGCTCAGGAGGCTGTGGCTGGACTTTCCCACATGGCCTGATGCTTTATCCACAGACACAAACAAGTCCATAGCATCAGGTTTTAACCAGCTCCAAGTTCAACACAGCCAGCATGGGGAAGAGCAAACCTCAAGCCCCTTATAGATCTCCCCCTCCAGCAGACATCCCACCCAGCCCCAGGCCCAGCCTTACAAGCCCCTCCTGGCTGCACCAGCCCTGCTCTCCCTGCCAGGAGAGCAGCCCCAGCTCCTCTGCCCTATGCAGCCTTCACATATTAAACAGCCATTCTGTGCAGCTGGTCCCCAAAGAAGCTTTTCAAAGGCACAGAGACCACAGGCTGTGGGGCTGCACAACCCCCACACATGTCTTTGTGTGGACAGCCCAACTGGCCTGACCCACAGGAGGTGTGAAAATTGCCTCCCCACCAGCAGTCTGAGGACAGACCTCACACCCTCTGCTCTACTATGAACAGCAGTTTGGCACAAAGCAAATGCAGATGGAACAGGGAAACCACGGGGAAATCCAGGCTCTCTGAGGAGCAAAGGACCACAGGTTTCTCTTGATCTCAGAGCTCAAAAAATGTGACACACAGAGCTAAAGACCTTCCACAAAATTAAGGGTGAACTTGTCAACACAATCCAGATGAATTTCTGCTCCAACATCTCTGCACCTGATTTCACCGAGGGGTGCTCCAGCTAAAACCACTCCAGAGCCAGGTTCCTTTTGCCTCACCCAGACGGAATATTGAAGTATCTTGCTTCCTCTCACACAGGCCGATGCATATAAAAACCAAGTCATGGCTGCTTGTCCTGTCAACCAGTCAATTTCCCTGGAAAACAGCCCCACAGATACTTACAATCTCTATCCTGAAGTCTAAATCGACGAGACCTTCATTGAAGAGGCCAAAACCTCGTGAATTAGGCCTTAGCGCTGGGATCCTGCCAAACTCTATCTGCCTTGGATTTACGTAGACTGCTGACAGCCGTCCGAGGCTCCGTAGTTCCGTTCTCTGTTACGGAAAGCAGGCAAGAAAGATTAAAAAAAACCAAAATCAAACCACAAGAGGGAAACATAAAAAAGCTTAAACAGCTCAACCCAGCTCAAGTTATTTCTTTAGGGACAGCTACCACTCTCCAGCTGAAATCCTGGGATTTGGGGGGAAAAACCAATAAAACTTACGTATTCACCTCCAAATTGAAAAAGATTAAGTAAAGAGAAACCTTCAAACTACAAATTACTGGTCCAAAGGTAGAAGCTTTGCAAGAAATCTCTAGTTAAGATCAGGCTGACAGTTAAACAACTGGTTATTCTGGTGGGGAGAAACTCTTCTCTTTAAGGTAAGCAGTCGGATAGTTGAAAGCAAGTGTTTAGTCAAACTTCAGGCTGCCTGGCACAGCCTGCACTGCCTGTCCTTCCTGTTGACTGGTTTACATGTAGTGCCACAATGGCCCAGGTTCAGATGTTTGGTGCCATCCAGGGAATTTGGCAGCATCATTTCCACGTTTTAATGTAAGTTTAAATCCTTGCAACTACTCTTCAAATGCCAGCTTTCCTCTCTTTTACAGAAAGCTCAAGGTTCCCAGAAATCTTCTGACATCCTCTTTTGTGCTGAGGGGTAACATTTTAAAACAGATGTTTCCAAAGTTAATAGCATTTTAAAGATTAATTAATTAAAACTATCCTCAATTCCAGCTTAGATGAACTACCTTCTGGGTCAGACACTGACATTACCACCTATAAGGCATGAGCTGTTTATGCCACCAGTCCCTGCTGTCCTTCTCCACAGCAGCCTGTGCCTCTTTTCCCCGGAAGAATCCCTGCACACTGTGCACCCTGCCAGGACCAGTTGCACAAAGGCACACACCTCCCCTTGCACTCACCAGTGGGTTTCTTGCATCCCCGAACACACCAATACAAACATTGGTGCAATGCTTGCCCCATGTTTGGATTTCAGCTATAATCGGAATCTCCGCTGTGCTCTGAGGCTGGACAATCCCACAGGGTCTGGGGCTGGAGTAGAGCACAGGACAGTCCTCCTCAGGTTCCTAGAAGGGACAGAATCAAATCCAACTTCAGAGGGACCTCTGAAGAAACTTTAAACTCCTTAACATCCATCACAACAGCAACCTACACACATTTTTAAAAATCCCCAGGACAAAGGTAAAAGGCACAAACAGATGCAAGAATTGTAGGCTTAGCATTCTCAGGGGGTTCTGCAAGGAGGCTGCCAGCACAAGCACCGGTGTCTGTGGATGCAGCAGCTTTTCACAACCCTCTAAGATCTCCCACAAGAAAACACCCCGAAGACTAGAACGTAAGCTGTTTCCTCGGGAGATTAAACTGCATCCTAAAGTTTACATTCAGGTAGGATCCTGTTCTCAGATCTTTAAGACTGAATAGAAACCAGCAAGGTCTTATCCAAACCCTTTTTCCCCCTAATAATCTCCACGATAATATTTGAGAGGAGGAGGTGGATGTGATGCCAAACCTGGGGAATAAGCCCGTAGCAGCCAGGAAAGTGGGTGTTATTCCTAATGAAGAACTTCCTCACGAATGGCACCTTCAGGCAGCACTCATGGAACCACAGGTTTTGGGGGTACACTTGCAGCTCAGGAACGAAACATCTGGGCAAAGAGATGACCCCAAGGGAATCAGAGATACTGAGAGAATGGAGAACGTTTACCCCCAAAGATTGTGACATGGAGCATAACACATTTGTCACTGTCAAATACACATTTAACAGCCCTACGGTGAAAAATTGCCTTCTAAGTCTTCCCCACTCAAACATGTCTTGTCAAGGAGGGGCAAACCCTGAGAGGCAGCACCCAGAGGCTGCCAAGTGCCCCAGGCAGAGCACTTTGTCCCACAGCTGCCTCAGCCCCTCCTTTACCCAAGAAGGCTTGCAAGAACTCCTCTAACAGTCCCAGTGATCCGTGAGCTCTGGGGGAGCCTTCCCAGCAAGGATCAGTGCTCACTAAGGCTCAAGGAACACACAACTCTAGGGTCTCAATAAAAATTACTCCCTTCTCTCCCATGGTGCTGTTTCCCTGCCTCAGGACTCAGCTGTTTGCCCCAGCCTTGGAGGGCATGAGACATCACCTGCCCTACAGAGTGGGAGATCACTCCCTCCCAGTTCCTACAACTCCCCTGGTCCTTCACTCCACAGGTCCAAACACTGACTATCCCCAATTGCTCTTGCTTTTAACACATGGCAGCCCAGGCACTGACTGGATGGCTCTGCCTGGGAGTGGGAACAGCACCAGGGAACTGCATCCCTCCTGTCATTAAACTGACACCTAGAGCAGCACAGCAGGATGGAACTCTGTTGGAGCAAGAACAGCTTTTGGTTTAAGCCTGAGAACATCAAAGCTCAAAACAGGAAGCAGAGGGAAGGGGAAAAAATAGAGCTGACCTGCCA
>VXBN01007802.1:0-97691 GCA_013397395.1 Sinosuthora webbiana
GGGTGCATACACACAGCCAAGCTTAGCTGAGGGCAGAGACAACAAATATCCCCCTGAGCAGAACTTCCAAAGCAGAACTGAGCATCCAGAGGCAAACATGGAATCCATTACCAAGCCAGTTTTCCGGTATTTCCCCAGCAGCTCAACAGCTGAATCATCCTTTCCTTGCAGATGAACATCATAGCTGAGCACCCAGAACTGAACAAAGTGCCTGCTTCCATACATGGACAGTTCCCCCAAAGTCCAAAGGACATGGATCTCATCACATATTCTCTTGCCTTAACTCACACACAATGTTTGAAACATAAAGAAACTTATAGTAGGAAAACCTATAAATTTGCTACTTGCCTACTCAGTAAAACACAAGTGTTTAAGGCAGATAATGAGAAGTTGTTCCATTAGGGAAGAGTAGATTATTAAGTGATGCTATAATTTATCCTAATTAGTTGGTTAGGCATCTGCAACTTAATCTTGGTTGAAACCCAAGAAAGCATCCTCACTGGTCATAAATACCCTCAATTCTGTTACCACTGTATATTGCCACAGTACACCTGTACAATAATATTTGTGCGTTTCTCCACACTCAAAGTGAGCACCAAAAAAAAAAATGTATTTTCAAAGTTTGCCACTTATGCATCAACAATGATGACACAGCACGACCATCCCAGCACACTAAGCACAAATATCAGAAATCTCCTAGTCATATTTGGAAGAGATTTTCAATGTCAAATGAAGTCATAAAGATGACTTCTTCATCCTTCTTTTCTTAAGATACAAAGATCTTAAGAAAAAAACTTGTAAAATCCTATAGGAAGAGAAAAGGAATTGGCTGGAAAAGAGGAAGAGGCAACTGAGGTAGAGGCATTAAAAAGTGATGAAGCAGAAAAGATGTTCAAATGAAAAGCACGTTTTGTTTCTTCATACTCCTCTACACTGGCCCAAAGCACACATCTGGATACATGACACATGATTGCAATATAGCACACAAATTAAAATGCATTGATTTCTACCAAATAAATATTTGTTTTAGTGAAAATCTATTGCAATTACTTAAAGTATCCTTTTTCAATACAAATTAATCTAAGAATACGCAAGTTGGTTGCAGTGGCAAAACAATTATCATGCTTATCCTATAGATCTTTGTGATGCCCTTGAATTTTGTCCTTTAGAAAAAATCATTCATAACTCTGCAGATATTTGCTGGTACTGGTTTGGGTTTTTTGGTTTTTTTTTTTTTGTTTGTTTGTTTTTTCATGATCACTTCCAAGACAGTCTCACCCATATTTCCATGTTGGGTGCATATGACTTTCTCCATGCCTGCTTTTTCATTTTCAACCACTACTCTAAACTAAGAGGGGTGCAGTCACAATTCTTCACCCTAAAAATTTGATTGCCTCCATATCTTTGGGATTAAGAGCCTTTCATAGGCAGCTTTTCTTCACCATCAGTTCTAGTTACAGAGAACACAAAACTTCAAAACAACATCCTTACAGGAGCATCACCAGCACAATTCAAATATTACTCAGGACCTGTGGATGCTGCTACTGAGCCCAGCTGAGTGCTCTCCTTCACTTTGTGCTCCCTTTAGTACTGGATTTTCAGATATTGTCTCAACTCACAATCAAATGCCGAAAGAACAAAGCTGTTACCTCATTTACACTGTCACTTTGTACAGAATGAGTTTTTTTCTTACACATGCCCCTCTCCACCCTTTTCCAAGAACTCTGCAAGTCAATCACCGTGAACCTGCTGCATTTAACTAGATCAAGGCTCCTACTATCTTCCGGGTATTTAGTAAACGAAAAAAAAAAAACAACTCAAATCCCATTTTAAGTTAAGGAAACATGGTATGGTATTCCAGTCTCCTAGATGTGCAGCCAAAACACAGCCAGCTTTAATGTAAGTTCAGATAGAAAAAAAAAGCAAAAGCAGTCAGGGAAAATATAGATGTGACATCATGATATTAACTGGTTTTGTAAGAAAATCTGAAAAATCAGCTTATATCTGTTTTTTCTTCTTTTCTAAGAGGCTACACAGTCTTATTCCACCAATATTCTCAAATCCATGTAAGTTAATATTCTTAAAGCAACTGAAACTAAGCATCTGTTAAGAATCCTGCAAGAAAATCCCATAAGAGAATGTTCTCTATGCCCTCTTGGCTCTGTTCTGTATTAACACACTATGATCTTACCAAGTCTCAAAATGTGAAACTTATTCAAAAAGGAGACATGGTATGAAAAGAAGTCCTGCAAGTTTACTAATACATGCTAATAATGATATACATTTCCTTTGGCTCTTGCTGCTAATTACCCAGTCAAAATCCATCCCAAATAGGATGGCTTGCACTGTTTATCCTTTTTACAGAACTCTTCATTAAATACAACATCAGGCAGGCATTAATTGCCATTGCTATGCAAAGTCTCGTGCTCTCAAATTATACTGAAAAAAAAAGCCAGGCAGGAAATCCTCTTGTAGCACATTTCTGGACTCACGAAAGGACAGAAAGCAATTAGGAACAGTCAACAAGAGTTTACCACAAGGCAACCCTGCCAGTCCAATCTGACCACCTCTTATAATCAAATGACCAGGTTTGTGGACAAGGGGATAACAGCAAACACCATCTACTTGATATTTAGCAAGAGTTTCAACCAGAGTCTTGAATCCAAAGTTCTGCTGTTCACACTCCAGATGTATGGATAGGTCTAATGGTTGGAAGACCAAGCTCAGAGGTTGGTGGTTAATGGATTAATCATCTCTCCAGGTGGAGACTAAATTTCACCTTGCACACCTGCAGCAAAGTCAGAGCTAAGGCAAGAACTGAGGTAAGGAGAAATGTTCACCAGTGTATTACCAAAGGCAGATCAGGAGTTACTGCCACTGAACTGTTTCCTTTGACATCTTCCCAGGTGTCTGAGAGGGACATAAGCATTTCCTGGGTTGCAGCTGATAAAGTCTGTGTTTTTCTCAGGTAATTTAGATTATAATCCACCTGGAAAGGAGCTATTTTTACCTTTATTTCCTTTCAGAGGCACAGCAAGATTACCTCAAACTGCATTAATACTCACTGTGTTTCAAGGTCTGCTTGAAGTTGCGAGAAATGGCGAAATAATAGGCTACAGGAAACTCTGGCATCTTTCAGATAAGAATCAAGCCTACTGTCACAGTTTACTATAGATTTTTAGCCAGCCAAGTTGCAGTTTAAGATACCCCACTTTTGGCATTGCTCCCTCATGAACACTGCTGCACAGCATCCTGAAAATGCTCAGCTTTACAGCACAGAGCCCTTCTCATTTGCAGCTCAGCAAGAGACACTTTGGAGTGGATTCTGGAAGCACTTCAAAAAGCCCAGCCATAATATTCTTCACAACAGTTTCCTATAAGTAGAGATTCATTTTTCACTAATGAAATGCTAATATATAAATAACTGAATATTTATGGAAGCTGAGCACTAACAGTGAACACAGTAATAAATAGCACAAACAGCCATTTAATTTTTAATTGTATTTTTCCATTAATTCTTGTTTTGCTACTGCAATTCCCTTCATGGGAAGGCAACATGTCACCCAAACCTTGCATTATAGGCCATAAACAGGTGATATGTGGATACCTAACACAAAAAGCAAGGGTTTAAGCTATGAATTTAGAGAACATTTCTGTGGGCAGAATTCACTTTTAAGTATGGATTCATCTGTTGCACAGACTTTGTGCCATCCCCTTCTATCAACAAAATCACAGGTTTTTCAGGTATCCAGTTGTGCAGCAATTTATATTCCCTCTAAATATTAGCTGAAAGAACTCGTGAGGGTTATATCTGTAAACCATTGACTTTTTTATGCATCAGGATTTTTATTAACAAGTTTAATATTACACCTGTGGACAATATGCTTGCAGTATGAACCAGATGATTCACCACAGTTGTTGATATTTTCGTTCTATTTTAGGTTTACTTTGTGTTAGTTTCCAATAAGGTAACAAGGTCAGAAAAAGAGAGAGAAACAAAGTTGTAAATGGAGACCAGAGAAAGGGCAATTAACAGCAATTCCTGGGGAAAAAAAAAAAGAACTTCTGTGAAGTGCAGAAGTTGTATTTTTCACCATCAATGACATTGCCATTGTCATTATTAATATGTCTCCTTACATTACTGGCACTTTAGTGCAGTTAATGGCCCATTTCCCAAGCTACCTCACTTTTATCTGTGTCTTTCTTTATTAAACTACTGGTAAGTGAGCAAAGACAATGCTCTTTATTAACATCTTCCATTGGAGACTGGATGTTGCATTGTTTCAAACATGAAATACACAGATCCCTAGAAATATTCCTAAACTATAAATAATACATGCAATTCCTGTCTTAATATCTGTTAGTTCAAAGACTCTGTGGCAATTCATTTTCAACCCATAATGTATTTTAAAAAGCCTGTTTTGTTTGCATAAGTGTATTCAGAGTGAGCAAATGCAGCATTTTTTGTGCCTGGAAACACTGATAAAGTTGGGTTTTCCACTTACTACTCATTTTAAAAAGTCAAATTATTTTCCATAATTTTTTTTAAATAACAAGTTGTCGTTCTACTGTTGCTGTGAAAATAAAATATGCATTTAAGGATAAATATTCATTTCTTCCAAGAACAACTTAAGGAAGAAATTTCAAAAAAATTAAGACTACAAGCCAAAGTGTGGAAATCTTTGCTACATACTTTTCATATAAAGTGGAGAAGGGCCAGAACTGCTGGTTCTCAGACTTAATTTTTTCTCTACCCTTTTCACACTTCTGTTCCAGAAATATTAACTGAATGTGCAAATGTGACTATTATGTTAGGCCACACACAAAGGTTAGCAAATGGTTGTGCCTACAAGTGCTCTCTTGTGACATTTTCCCAGTGCTGTTTGCAACAGAAAGCTGCATGAAGCCAGTTTTACCCAATCCTTCCCTATAGTAAACAGGCCTCTTGATACATCACTGAAATGTGGGTAAGTGGTGAAATATTTCAAAACAAAAACATTCCTCAATAGCAAAATCCATTTGGATAAAGAAAGCTGGAAGCTTGAACCCAAATATGCAGTATAACACTGACTGAAATATGTTAAGGAATGCGAGTTTCACATCCACCTTGTTTTTGTTCTGCTGAAGGGGCAATCACCCAAACATCTATCACAGAAAGCCTGATGCTGCATTCAGTTTCTCTGAGACTCAGATCAGCTGTGATATGTCATTTGACTTTGAGGCTCTATAAATTAATCCATCACATTCTTTAAAGCTTTGTACACCACCTTGGGCATAGAAGACACTCAGGAAAAAAAAATAAAAACCAAGAAACACCAAGATGATGCTGTGTCACCCTGCCAAAATGAAAAAGGTTTCAAAAAGAGAAAGGGAACTGATTGGTGCTCCCCCAAATATTAAACAGCTGCTTTAAAACTTGGCCTACTTAAGGCACCCACATTCATTTGTAATTCTACATTGAAAATTTTATTTCCTGTTTGAATTTGACCTAACTTCATTAACAGTTTCAGATCATATTTCCCTGTATAGATTATTCACTGAGGAGAAGACAACCCTAACTCTGGGTATTAAATTTATGAGAAAATTATCTGAATGGCTTTCTCCAAGAAAACCCACAAGAGGATACATTCTAGTGTGAAAATTTTTCCAACCTTTTGTTAAGCGTTAAAAACCATCAGAGAAAATGGTGGGGCAGGGGTTTGTGGGGTTTTTTTCCTGGAGTTTTCTTTCCCCCCTCCACTCAGAAGTAAAAACTTTTCCTTTTCCACCCTTTCCACACTCAGCCCCAGAGCATTCTATCTCCCTCCACATTATTGCGTTGCTGCATGTCCATCACACCGAGCTCAGATGTCCAGGATGCAGATCTGGTGCTGCATTTTGCACTCCAGACAAACAGCTACTCTCACTCATTTATTTCCTCTCCTTTTCTAAGGGTCAGTTTTACAGTAGGGTCACTGATCATAGGAGCAGCAATAATCTAAGAAGCCATGTTACACATTCTCAACTAGGAGAGAACAATTTAAGCCATGTGGAAACACAAAACTTAGCCTTCATTTCTAGACTAGCATCTCATTGCTTCAGCTTTGACTAAGAACCTCATAGGATAACTTATTTTGGTAAGGCACAAACCAGATGAAAGCAGCATTCCCTATACAGCCCATAGATAACCCAAACATCACAACACTTCAGCTATTAACCACAGATATCTTGTAGAGGTCTAATCTTTCATTATGCCTGATACAGCTTCAACACTAAAGCTGAAATCACTTCCATCTCTAAATATTAAATGTAGCAGCAGCACCCTTGTTAGAGGGTAGAAATGAGCTCAGACACAGACTTCTTGTTCATCACAGCATGAAAAGGGCCCTGGTTTATTCCTCTTTACACCTCAGCCATCCTGACTCCAACCATTCACTGACTCTGCCTGCACCAAGCTCCTGCTGGAGGTTTCCCTTGCAGCCTCTGACTGCAGCTTTTACCCAGCCAGACTGTGACTGCAGGTTCCAACAACAGGCTCTGACTGCACACCCAGACTGACCTCACTGCAGGGATTCTCTCTCCCCAGGATCCTGCTTCATGATTTTCTTGTTCCCTCTTTCTCAAGGTTCCACCTCCATGATGATCCTCTACTCACCAGCTAACTCCCTCCCTTTAATCACACTTACTTTGATTGAATACAGCTTTGACTCATTGGGGCAAGGCTGTATAGGGTAATTAACACAGCTGTTACTTATCAGGGGTGAGGTCACCTGTATTCCCTTCTCCTACAATTAAAAAGATTCTGTTGTTGCTTCTGAGTGCCAGACGAATTCACTGTTGATCTCCTTGTGATATTTAACACTGAAATTCTTTTAAGAGAAAACATGACTGATAAAATTAAACTTCACATATAAACATAGAAGAAAATTGGGTGAAGTATCAGTCTAACTCCTCACAGCTGATTATAACTTACCAAGACACACACCTATTACATAAGCAACCAGATAGAATATAAAAATATTTATTATTAAATACACTTGGAAAATATGCATAGAATTCCTAGAATAAGAGCAAGAGAAATTAATGACATCAGATTTGGAAGTGTCTGATTCAGTAATTGACTGTTAACATTTCTCCTATCTTACCAAAATATGCTGCAGAATTGCCAAGAATAATATTTTTCACTGTCCTCAAACAATTTTTCTCGTTGCATGACTAGATCAATCAGGTAAGTTAGAGAATACAGGATATTCAAAAGGAAGAGCTAGTTTTCACTGGGAATCTGATCTGTTGGCTGGCTGGGAACATCTCTTTTTACAAAGCAGATCTTGAAGAACAGATATTGTCAGAAAAATCAAACCCCTCTTATGTGGTAATGACCAGGCATGCGGCAATTTCCTCCCTGGTGGTCTGTGAAGAGCAACTTCCAGCCCTGTAAAACCTGTCTGAGTATTGGATCTGCAAGCTGAGATAATGCAAGGCACCACTTCCAAGTGAAGGCTCAGTCATCAAAGCATTAGAGAGATTACTTCCCTCTCCTTCTGCAAAATAGCTGAAGTAGCTGTAAATGAAGTGCCTCCTACTTCAGCAACAGCTGCTGATCTTGCAGCACAAGCACAGGCAATGTTACCTGTGATTACAGATAAGGAAGGAGTTCCCATCCCAGAAGTAATCCCACTTCTAACCTAGGGAGGGGGCTCCCAACCAAGCAGCACTTTGAGAGCTTTGAGGGAACAGAAAATTCAGGGTCAGCACATGTGGTTCCTCAGTTTTAGCCCAGCATTTGTCAAATACTCAGTAGGGGGTTGGGTTTCTAGTTTTGATGGTGTCACTCAAAATAGGATCTGGAGAGGGGTGCGTTCACATGGCAAAAAAACACACCTTTTTTGATCTTATCACTGTAGGAAGACCTGACAGAAGCAAGCACATGGCTACTGTTAAGTAAGTTATCTGCTATGAATAGTCATGCAACAGCGATGTACAGGAAAAACAATCAGGCTCTCATTATGGCAGGGACCAACAACTGTGTCTGTAGCCTCTACAGTCACTTCTCTCAACACTGTTCCCAATTTTGCAAACCCAAATATCTTTAAGCAACGATGACCAAAGAAGTTTAAAGCTGAATAATAACTTCAAGATGACAATCTAACTCATTTGTACTGAAAAGAATTCTTTGCATAGCACCTTAGGGGGGGGAAAACACACTTTTTTCTTTCTTTTAGTTTAGGAAAAACATACAATATGGAACTTAAGAGTCAATTATTCATATCAAAAGGGTTACCTACTTGAAAGAAGCAAGGCAACATATGGGTTGACTGCCAAAGGATCTGTCTTCTGTGTTCAAAGATTATAAGGCTGAGCATCGATTTTTACTTCATTATTATCAGAACATCTGTTCCTCCAGACCCTGACTACTTAGCCCTTGCTTTCTCTAGCTGCCATTTAACAAATTTGGTTCTTTTGCTCAGAGAACTGATTTGCTGAGAATCAGTTGCTTTATTGTTTCACTGCCTCCAAACAATGATACTCTGATTGTGTTTTTAAGAGCTGAATTTTAAGGGGCAATATCAGACCAGTTTTGAGAATAGTTTCTACAATAACAGTACAAGAGAATCACATGATGGAAGACTGGCACCAAGGTGGTAAATGGGAGAGGATGGTTTGGGAAACATCTTTTTTGGATGACTCCTACATCAGCAACCTTAATGCAAATCAGATAAGAAAAGTACCAATATCTAGCCATGGTTCAGTTTTATATTACCCAAGCTATATTTCATTCAGTATTAGCATTTTTTACAGAAGCTTCATGAAAAACATCATTTAACACTTTCCATTACAATTTAATTTAAGGACTAGTAATATTTTACCTGTACAATCTACTCAACATAAGGACAGACAGGAAATTAAAAATACATTGAGAAAATCTCTTAGTACTGAAATCACCTTTATGTTCATACAATAAAATCACTATCAAAAAATCTTGTTACTTGTCCAATAAAAAAAAATATAACAAAAAGCAAGCTCAAACTGAAATGCAAAGCAAAGTAACAGTTCACTGAATCATCTAGAAATGATAAATATTTCAGTAGGACAAGGGAGACAATTCTACCTCTTCATCCCACTCCCAAACCCGCTCCCCTTGGAGTACTGCATCCAGCTCTGGGGGGTCACATAGGTCTGAGTCTTTGGACAGAAGTGTAAAGGAATTTTTAGGAATTTTTTGTTTGAACTTCCTATAGTGCTGCCACCTTTTTACTTTTTCATTCATTCATAAATAGAACAGAACACCTGAAAGAAGGAATCAAAAAGTTGGGCAGCAACAGAGGCTGATGAGTGGCATCCCTGAGTGAGGCACTGACTGGGAATTTTCTCAGCTCTGGTGCAGTCTAGTGAAGGAACAGCAAAATCTCCAGAGCATCAACATGCTCCACAAAACCAGCAGGTACTCACTGCCACATTTATTTCTGCTAATCTGACTTGTTGGAGCAATTAGGGAAGCATGATGATCTCTACTAAGTACAGTCACTTATTTAGCTCATACTTTGTGCCACTTACTCTTTTACTTGGACTTCAGAGATATTTGATTTAGCTGGACACCACTGCCTAAAGGTTTCTTAACTTTTATCCCAAACTGTGCATGCACATCCTTGGCTTCTCAGGACAGGTTTGGTTGGATTTCAGGTTTTGGTATCTTGTTTGGGGGTTTTTTTGTTTGTTTGGGGTTTTTTGTTTGGGTTTTTTAATTGCTTTTGTTTGTTTTGGGGCGGGGGGGGGGCTTGGGTTGTTGGTTTGGTTTTTTGGGGGGTTTTTTTTTTTTTGTTTGGATTGATTTTAGAGAGGGCGATACTTTTTGGTTTTGAAGGGGGGGATATTTCTTCGGTCTTTGTTTGAATTATTATTATCTAGTTTTCCTTTTCCTGTCTGAACTTACCCCTGAGTTCAGCAGCCTCTTCAGGAGGGATTTCTTAGCTCAATTTGACCCTTCAAACTCCTCAATTACTAAATATTTCCTCAATGGCTACAGTTATCCAATTCAAGCCTTAGGAAAAATAAAGAGCACTTCCAATACAGACATAGTATTGAAATAATTTTCTTGGGTGTTGGTGTTTTTGTTGGCTTTTTTTTTCCTTTTGGTTTTTTTACATTGCTTGGTTTGTGGTGGGTTTTTGCAGGGTTTCCTTTTTTTGCACATATATTTAATTTTCTTATTAAACAGAGTTTTCAGCTAACTGGACACTTCTCAGTTGTAGCTTTATTATTGGTTCTGTCTGCTATGACAGGTATCAAGTATCTGAGCCACTTATCCAAGTCTGAGAGTTAAATGACTGCCACAAGAACTGCTGAAATATCATTTCTGTCGTTCACTTTTAAAGCCACATAGGGAAGGCAAGATTGGGAAGATACACATGCAGCAGAAGGAGGGAAAAAATACATGTATGATATTTTGCTGCTTAAGCTAATAAGGATACATGTCTTTCTGAAATAAGATTTTGCTTTCATTTGCAATTCCTCACATGATTGATTAAAACCATAGAAGTACCACCCAACCTTCCATTATCTATTGAAGTCAAGTTGCTTTGGTAAACATTTGTATTTGTGCAGCAATTATATAAATAGAAGGGTCCTATTTGCCTTTTAAGGAATAATGAGATGGTACTGACTGCTGTTATGCTGTACAGACGTAACTTTTATTTATTACTTTAGAAGAAATTTAAAGGTGGAAGAATATCAAAAAGGCTTTTAAATCAGTCGATTCGTTTCTACTTTGATCTATCCATTCCATAGTAAAATAATCACTTTTAGGGTAGCTATTAGAAAAATAGTTTTGAGCTAATATTTTGACATACTGCCTAATGGCAACAACTCATCAACTGAGCAATTTCCAACAGACACCACCCAAAAAGGCTTTTAACATATAACAGACTGTTTTAATATTGTTTCCCTGGAGAAAACATGTGAGCTTGACTAAAGTTCTCTGCAGTAGATAAATATTTTATACATTGAAGAGGCTGCTGATGAATATATCTAGATTAAAGAGATAAAATAGACACAGATGGTTATTAAAAAAATTAGTCACTTCCCCTAAGAGGAGACTTCTGCCCTTCAGAGCTGAAGGTACTACTCATGTACCAATGTCTCTGAAGATACTTTAGGGTAATTTCACAAGAGTGTGAAAAGCACAAACTTATTAGAATAAACGTAATTTTAAATGTTGCAAGCTAGTCTGCCTAAAACTCAGAGTGAGTAATTTTGCTCCTTGAAAGGATGATAAAAGAAAATGCTGAATTTTAGTTGGGCCCAGTAAGCGATACTTAATCACATGAACTTACACTCCCTTTAGATAGTAATGCAAGTCTAGCAGGACTATTTTATCTCTCCAGTTGATCATCACATCAGTCTGAGAAGAGGGACGATTTCCCTTTTGTGTAGTCACAATGGATTTCAAATGCTGCTGCACAAATCATCCAATACAGGCCGTGGCCTGAAACAATGCACCAGGAATTTATTGATAATTGCCCTTTATTCACCAGCAGTGCTCTGCTCAGAGGGACTTCCAGTCCTACATCACATACTGCTCACAAAGCTGAGAAAGAGGAGTTGCTGTATGCACCAGAAACAATTTCCATTCTCAGCACAGCCCTAAATTGCAGGTGGAAAGCAATTTCAAGTGTGCCAGCTTATCACACAGACAAACAACACAAGCATCAAGTACAGTGGTGAAACAAGGAGTCTGGCTCAGGCAGTGCTATGCAAAGACACTGACTACAATCACACACACACCTGAATAAAGAAAACACCAAATTTCCTAAAAATATCATTGTGTCAAATGCTGAGAGATAAACAGAGTGAATCACAATTCAAAACCCTTTCTGTTCCCAAAAGTATAGCACAGAAAGCCTCAGCCCAGTGAGAACATCGGTACAAATATTTTAAGCTAACACAGCAAAAAAAGTTGAAATAACTTTGTTTCCTACTTTATTCTTTGAGCATGAATCTGTTTTTACAAGTTCCGTTTTTAAGCACAGAAAGATCCAACTGTGAGCCATCTGCATGTAAAAGAGCAAATTTAAAGGCAGATGAGAAAACGTGGAAAATACCCTTTTTCCTCATGTCCTGGGTGTTGCAGAACAGCCTGGCATCCATACCCTTCTCCCAGGGTTTGACCTGGGAGTCGAGAAGTTGAGCTACAAGACCTGTTGAGAGATCTGAATTCTATAGATGAAATTCACATTTCTTGGCATACAGAGGCTTTCAAAAGAGTCTTTGCAGGAGTGGCTGAGATATAAGATACACAGCATTGAATAGTTAAGACACCAGTACAAATAAGAGTGTGTGCAGCCAGCACAACAACGATTTACAAGGAGCAAGACACCTCTAGATCCATTCTGCATGAGAGCCTTCTCCACCAGACATCTCAGGGGCAGTATACAAACACCTAAGACACAGCAACGCAAGTGGAAATCTTTTACCTTGCAAAGGCAATTTGCCAAGGAACAGAAGCACACCTGTGTGCCATAGTAATTATTTCAGACTGGCAAGAGATCAGAAGCTACCGGCAGGACTGAACCCTATGTTCTCCGTGTGAGAGGGCCAGGAAGCATCTGTATTATTCTTGCACTTAGCTCATGCTTCAAAGCAGCAGAAAGCCACTGCTGAAGAAACTAGTTATTTCAAAATAATAAAGTTTCTAGCTGTTTATTTAATAAAAATTCCCTTCTCACACTTAACATCCTGCTTCAATATAATATAGAAACCATCAATCTGCACATTGCCTACTGCCTTGTACAACTCCTGTTCCATCAGTGTTGAGATACCAACTTGCAACAAAGTTTCCAAGCACAAATGTGGCTGCTTGTCCTCAAGTAAAGAGGAGAAAAAAAGGCAATAAATTAAAATACCTGAATTACAGAAATTGGCTCTGAAAATTACAGCACCATAAATACATTCAGTTTATTTCTGAGTCATGGTAACATTACCAGAACAGAAGTTATCTCAAGGCTTTAAGAGGAAGATACTTGCTTATGGGGCACATTTTAAAAGGGTTCTTACAAAGATCTCTACAGAGGAGCGTACTTGCAGAAACAATAAAGGTAGAAGTAATCTGAGGAATTGAGTTCTATAAAGGAACTAGATCAATGAGCATATTACCCTTAATTATTTGTGGGTTTAGTTCTCCTCATTCAATATCTGACAGCCTACCAATTTTCCCTTCCCAAAGCAGAATTGGGATTCCAGGAACACTAGAGGAATTTCCACGTGTTCTAACTCTCATCTCCGTCAGTAAGATGCCTCTGGCTTGTCTTCTCTGGAAACACAAACGCAACCATCGTTTCCGAGTGAATGATTCATTTCTGAGCTTTCTATTCTGGCGTCTCCTTATGGCTGCTGATATTTCAGCTACAGCTCAACGGGGCGAAAACGGAAATCCTGACCTTCCCACTCGAGGTAACTTTTTCCAAGTCATGCAAGGCAGTTCTCTGCTTCCTGTCACTCAAACCCATCACTTGCATGTCACTGCCAGCTCTTTCCCTCCCCTCCAGTATCTGGCTAAGCCTTGGTTATTGCTCCTGCTATCATTCAGGCCAGGCTTTCCTGTCCATCCATGCACCAAGGATTTGCATCACAACACATCCATGCCCCTGCAATTCGCTCAATGCCAAGTAGACAAACTCTTCCTTGCTTCACTTCATTGACCAGTCCTCCAGCTGCACTCAAAGCTCTCCTCAGGCTTTTCCTTCTTATTCACCACTGCCTTAAAAGCAGTCTCTTTTAGGGAGGAAATTCTTTTTCAGTGCTTGTGTATGTGGCAAACACACGCTGCAGTTGAGGCGTGACAACCTTTACTGGTCCTTGCTGCTGTCAAGTCAATACTGTGTCACCACAGCCACACACACAAAATAAACACTGCAGGACACCACTCAAAAACCAGGAAGTATCAGTAATTAAGACTGGTGGACAGGCCTCATAAATCACACACTAGAGCAGGCATGTGACAAAGAAAGAATGGGGATGGAGGGAGAAGTGGCTACTCAAAGCAAAAAGATGTCTGTAAGGAGCAAAGACATAAGGGAACAGCAGAAAACAGGCAATCCAAATGAGTAAGTTCTTCTTATGAGATAAAAGGGAGGCAGTGAGCAAAAAAAACATAAGAATAATGGCTGCACAAAAAAAAGTCAAGACAGGTGATGGTTGTACATTTGCTATAAATCTCTCCTTCAATGGAATCTTCGCAGGTAAGTGATTTTTAAGCCCCAACCCCATTGACCAGTGATGGGAGCAATAAAGTAGATTGAAATTAAAAAGTCCAGGGTGAAAGGATGCTCAGATTAGAAATAAGCTGCACAAAAGGACAAAATACTGCTCTGACCTGTTCAAAATCAACAGGAATCCTTTGAATAATTTTAAGTTAATGAATGAGGTTTTGGTTGCAGGTAAAAACAGAGAGGGAGGAGAAATAAATTTAAAAGTAAAAATGAATTGGAAAGAAGGATCTATCCTGAAGGAAGCTGAAAAACTGGAAACACTGATTTTATCCATTCTTATTGCCAGTTCAAGGAACTTCTAAGTAACTTTTCTCCTACAATTATATCTCAAGTCTTTCATCAATGTAAATACAGTAAAAATGCACAGTAATTATATGAACAACGTCAGTCATAATTGCCTTATTAAAATGAGTTTATTCACCAAGCCTCTTCTTCCTACATAATACATGAGAGGACAAACATCCCATGGCTACTGAAGGAAAATTTTAAGCCCATCTTCAGACACCCTTTTAAGCTTAAGTACAATCCAAAATGCTAGAGGTAACAAAAAACACCTGATCCATAGATAATAGTTATTACCACATTCAGGGAGTTTAATAAAAATTAGACACAAAAATTTTGAAGTAAGTCTTTCTTATTTAAAAACTCCATCTGCTACATGCATTCTTTTCAAGCCTTGTTCAAAATTTTCTAGGCCTTTGATAATTTTCTCCTCTAAAAATATCCCCAAATTCTTTTACAACAAATGCTAAATGAAATGCTGCACATCCCTTCTGAAGAAAGCTCTCACACAGTACAATTAGAAATGTCAATCTGAAAATGTCAAAATATCTCAAAAATAACCCTTTTTGAAACTGCAGGAATTTAACAGTTTCAGCATACTGATGGAAAGCTTTCTTTCAGGTCAACAGAAAACAGCACACAGTGAAGATACTTGGTTGGATAACTATCCTGTCCCATTAGAGCCACTCAAATTGTATTTCCCGGTACACAATTAGATGACCAACAGATTATCAGCTAGAATTTGGGCATACTTAACTCCAACATCTGGTGAGGGAAGGTGTGTCCCTCCAGTGCTGACATGCACAGTCTGAACTGTGCACAGATAGAGAAGGTTGTGTTTCATGGAAGTGGTTTGGAAAAGCACATTTCGATACAGCTCGGCACAGCAAAATATTACACTCTTTAACAACAGAGCAAGAGTGGAGGCTTCCCCTCCATTTTCTTGACAGGCAAGTATCCCGATTAACTAGCAAGTGGACTCAGAAAATTCATCCTAGTCTTACAAAACACAGATGTATTTGGATTTTAGGTAGAGAAGAGATTACATAGGTTCAGATGCTCAAGTTTAAACTTTATTTTTTTCCACTCCTGTGCCCACAGATTTATTTTTTCAGGCTTTTCATTCAGGAAATCATATTTCTTTGTTCCTCCTAAAAGTACCTCTAATAGCTGACTACAATTATTCCACAGAAATCAATTAAATTGGAAAAGACCTCTGATGAGTAGGAGATAGGTATTATTTGGGCTGGAAGTGAGGAGTTGCATGAATCCCAGTCAGCCAAAAGGAGGAGTGTTGCTCCTTTATGGCCTTTCTTTGCTTGATGGAGAATTGAGCTAGTGTGGCTTCTGCTAATTTGTTAGCTGTAGGGAATACCCACTAATCATCCATCAGAAATTTCTGTGTGCTAAAGGACACTAAGCAGCATATTGTAAAAGAGGAATGAAAAGACCACAGATGTGTTCTGACTGGCAGTTTTTGGAGCCAAGTTGCTCCCAAGCTATTGCATCTATCACACACCCCTCACACTTCCACTAATAAAGTTTTCTAGCAGCCTGAGTTGGTTTTTTGTTGTTGGTTGGGGGTTTTTTGTCTTTTGGCTTTGTGGGGTTTTTTTTTGTTGTTGTTTGGGGTTTTTTAACCTTCTCATCTCATACATAGAAAGTTCTTTACATGTTCAGGCCAAGTATGGTTTTTAACTCATGTATTTGTTTTCAGAGAAGACAACCAATCCAATCTATTTCTTCAACTTCTGGGAGAGACAAAAAAAAAAAAAAAAAAAAAAACCCAGAGGAAAAAGAAAGATTGGATACATTCTGCAACTGCCTCTGTCTACAAGAAAAGGCAGTATGGTGGTCCATCATCTCCCTTAGACTTCAGAAAGGGACACCAACTGGCCCAGAGTTGTTCAAATTATTTAATGATTAGTTTGGATTTTACTTTCAAGAAAGGGAGGGAGGAAATTCAGAGGTCAGACAGTTTTTGCATCCAAAAGCTAGGAAAACACAAAAGCAGGAAGAGATTGACACATCAAAATTAACCATTAATATTTAACCTCTCATAAAGAGTTTCCATCTACTGTCACTTAGGTAGAAACCTATTCGCAGCAGCAGTCTGCTCTAAAAAAACATTGTGCAATATTCACCAGAGCTCAGAATATCTTAAAGAAAAATGTATCCATGTCTTCTGAATATTAGCAGATTAATGCAGACGTAACAGGAACTCTAAAGAGAAGAATACTATTTAGGAAAAATATCTCAATTAATAAACACTAGAAGAACTCCTTATTAGAGATCACTCAGCTACTCCAACATTTTTACATGCCCTTTGTGATGCTTAGCTCAATGTTAGGGTGATTATGTAGTGAATTTGTCAAATGGAGCACTGACACACTTGAGCTGGACCTTTAGAAGAGGATTCTTGAGCTTCACCTTGAAAGAGGAAGAGAGACAAACTCGATGAGAGCAGACTCGAGTGATCCTCACAAACACTTGAGTCTCGGTGGAGTTTATTTTGTTTGTAACACAGCTTGGTCACCTCTTGCCCTGTTATAAAAGGATAACTTCTCTGGACACAACAGATCAAGGCTGGGGAACAGTTTCACTTTATGCAGACCAGTGTACACACATGTTCCCAACATGAACTGGAAGCTCCTCATCCCTCACTGCGCTCCCAGAACCCAGCTCACAGACAATCTGTGAGCAGAAAGGGATGACAATGACTCAACTCCTTACACATGGCAAGCTATCTGCTATTATGAATTACTCATTCAGACTCTAAACACCATATTTAAACGTGTGAATCTTCTCACTTTCTTGTTAATAGTGAAGGGCACAGTTGCATTTACATATCTCTTTGAAGGTTAGTAAAGTAGTTTATGCCAAATCCTCATGGAGGAGGAAACTGGTACACACTCAGTTTTGTTGTTCTGGGTTTTTTGAGTTACTGTTACTTGCCAAATAGTTTTACATCAGAATGTATAAAAAAAATCTCAATTCAGGGTCATGCCCGTACCAACAGAAAAATCACTCTGCTCTCCACCAACAATAAGTTATTTCCTAGACAATAATTAATGTTCAGGCAATAAACTCATAAGTATAGATGGAGATAAAATTAGTTCATAATCATCACAGCTAGAACACTGAGGTGAACACACCCTGGCTAGACATCAGGTGCCCAAAGCCAGTCTACCACTCCATTCCTTAACTGGAAGGAGAGGCAAAACAGAACTAAAGGATTCTGCATCAAGAGAAGAGCAGAGAGCAATCACTCAGCAATTACCATCACAGGCAAAACACACCCAGCTTGGGCAAATTTGTTTTTCAATATTTGTATTAACAATAAATACAATCTATGTTAACAAAACCAGAAGTGGCAAACGTTCCACACCAAGCACTGCACTTTTTACGCCCTCACATTATGAAGACAAGGCTCACTTTCAGAATACACAATATATATTCATCTGTTATGCCCCCTGGAAGAAGGGGCACACCAGTCAGCCTGATTTACTGAACCAAAAAGTAACACTACATAACATATACTGGTCATTAAATGACCATGTCAATAAAGTTAATTTTCTCCACTAGATAACACTTGACAGTTGATTAACATCTACAAAAATGTATTACATCAAGAAAAAATACAACTAATGCACAATGTCACCTTGGCTGGGTGAAGTGGCATTGGTGGGTGAAGCAGTCTAGTGTCATTTGTTTTTTTTCTTTATTAGTGCTTGCTTGATATTTTAGTCTATTTTCAAGAATTTTTCCAGAATATCCTTCTGCAGGCAAGTATTAGTAAGTCAAGCCACTGTAGAAAGATATTCTATTCCAAGACTCATCAGTTTGGAATGGGGAAAAGGGGTTGTGTTTTATTTGTATTTCTTATTTTAAAGACTTATTCATACATAGCACACCCAAATGACAAATGCATCTTGTTTCCACAAATGTTTCCCTCCACGGAAATAACTTGAAAAAACCCTCAGTTATTACCATAAACCAAGATACGCACCTTCATTATATCCAATCTCTCAATTTTCTTATATTTGTTATTTTTTTGTAATAGTTTTAATATGATAGGAATAAAACACATAAAGACATCTAAATTGCAGACAACAACTACTGAAAATTTTAAAATAGTAAGTCAAAATAGATTATGAGATATATCCTAACCAGAAAAAAATTTGCCCATCATCCTATGTAAAATCTGAAAGATAGTTCCCAAAGTGAGTCTTAACAAGTATAATGTTGAAGCTCTATTTTGCTGATCTGGTGGGTATAGACACATTGGGAAGGGGGTAACACAAATTAGAGAAGTTCATCTCAGTTTTTAAAAGAAACCATATGTACAAAGAAGAAAATATGCATTAATAGCATTAATATGAACTGGGAGTCCCTAGTCATACACTAAAAAAGAATGTTGAAGAGGCAAAGCTTAAATTTTTCAAAGCATAATGACAGAACTGTACAATCAGCAGAACTGAAGAAAATAAAAAGAAAAGTACTACCACAAAAATAGCAATTTCCACAACACTGCCAGTATTACATGGTAACATTTTAAATTCATAACAGAAAAGGAAAACAGAGTCAAAGACTGTTTTTCTTCCCTCCAAAATGCAGAACTGTATTTATGTGACAAGATCAACTGCTTTATTCCAAAAATAACCCTGGAAGATACTTAGAAGCCATTTCAACCTGGACATCACTCACCACACCAGATACCTGCACCCAAACAGGATGACGTGGGAGCCAAAGAAACAGTAAGAATGGCTGATAAGGATTTAATGTTTTCAACCCAATTATCACATAATTAATTATAGCATCTACTGCATTTATGGAACTAGACTGTGTCAATGTACCCTATGGTAAAACATTTTGTTCTACTCAAGCTACATCCATATGGGACAAAGCTATTTAAGCACCAGAAATAACTGTTATACCCTACATCAGATATTTAGAGGCTTGCCAAAGGTGTCTGCAATGATGCTGAATGAACTTTTGACTGAGAGAGATGCCTTCAAGGTATACAACACTTGGGGTGGCACATTCCCAGAAGCAGAAAATACCATTGGAAAGCAGAAATCATAATATACACACGTTGCTGGCCCAAGTCCCTCCATCAGCCTTGCATTCCTTATTGCTTTCCTCAACAACCAGAAGACAACACCGGGTATTTTCTGCCAAATAATCTGGAATGCACCACTAATATGGTTTCTTCCATATAAAAGATATTTAAGGATGAAAATTAACCAGTCTTAATATGAATTAAAAACTTGTCCGTATCATGCCTTGATATATTTTTCAATTGTTTTATATAGAAACATCCTCATACGAAGCATGCCGTCAATCAAACCATATGTAGAGCCATATTTCTTCCCTCACAAGCAACATCATAACGAATATAATTTTGTTTCACTGACATTGGGACAAAAGATCACTACTAAATCAATCACAGCTTGTGATGAGGCCCTGGCACAGGCTGAAGTTGTAAATGCCCCATCCCTGGAAGTGTTCAACAGCAGGTTACATCAGGCTGGGAGCACCCTGGTCAAGTGAAAGGCGTCTCTGCCCATGGGTGATCTTTAAGGTTCCCTTCAATCCAAATCATTTTATGATTCTATGATACTCTATCTTTACAAAATTTAGCTACAACATATTTTTATCACCCACAAAACTATAAATTGATGGCACTAGGCTTGAACCCAATACCAAAAAAAAAAAAAAAAAAAACCAAAACAACACCAAACTTTTAGTTCCATATTTCTGATTCAGAACACAGTAGAAACATCCTGATGATTTACCAAAGGCACTGATATTACCTACACGGCACGCCAAAATAAGCCACCAGAAAGGTATATTTGAGCTGTGTGGGAGAAGGGGGTCTGGTGTCACTTGTATAGCTTGAAATTCAAAAGCAGTTTAAAAAAAGATTTCAATTAGCTCATGCACCTACTGTGAGTAGGAGGTCTCACTGGGGTTGTCAGAGGAAATGCTATTTAATCAACATGATGTCAGTCAAGTGCTTGTCAAACCTACCACAATTTTTCAAAATCCAAAATGTTTTAAACAATAACCGATGAAAAACTATCCGTAGCGATTTAGCCACTTCAAAATAAATTACAGTATTTGACTCTTTTCTAGAAGTTTCTAGCAGGAGACATTATTATTGAGTTTATTTCCAAAGCCTCCATTTCTACAGCATGGAAGAAATCTTTAATACCCATCTGCCCAAGTAGGATTTGGACCAGCTACAAGAACATTTAATTACATAATTATGAAATTACATGAGACAGGCATTAATTTAACCTGCAGCACTTTCTCCCTGAGTTGCATTTCAGCAAGAAGAGCAAACTACAGGATCATCCACATACAGGCTTCCCCCTGGAAGTGTGCTGGGGCAGGTTACTCCCAGGAAGCTCACACCTGCTGCTGCACCCACCTGAGGGGTTAACCAGCTTTACGTGAGGCCACTTTAGTGCCACTGCCTCGTGCACAGAAGGATTACACCGAGGTTAAAGACTAGAGAAGACAAAACAAGACGAGCAAGGTCCAGAAGAAGCTGCAAGGAGTCAGCTCAGGGCTAACGGCAAAGTCAGAGCTATAGATAAGCCTCCAGACCAACTGCTGACCTTGGCTTTGATGTTTAAGATCAGCTTAGAAACCCCTGCATTCCTGCAGGCTGCTGTACTGCCCTCCCAATGGCTCCATGGTGAAAATCCTGGGAAGGGACAGAGATGGAACCCTGAGACAGTAGTGGCCAAATCAACGTGTAAAAATCTTGTAGAATCTCATCTTTCTGAAGGGCTGGGAATCAAAAGGTCTGAAAATTTCTGGTACAACCTCTTTTTAACAGTTTACTACATCTATCCACATACCCAGAAAAATTCTCTTTGGAACAGAAAGCGTTTGTTTTTTTTTTTTCTTTTTAAATGAAGTGAGGGTCTAGACAGCAAATGAGATCAACAGTATTCCATAACTCCTGACTACTGTCTGTTGGATATACCATAGGTTCATATCATGTAGAGATATAGGTTAGGCTAGGAGCAGTGTGGTTGGGCAAAACAAGGCTGATGATATTAAAGAAGTGTGAGGGCTTCTCCAGAGGACTAAAAGCCCTGCATCAGCTCTTCCCAACAAAGAGCAAGTTCACTCCAAATAAGCATCGGGTCACAGAACAAAGCACATTCCAGCTCGTGCAGAAGTACATAAAAAAATACGACGGATGAAACAGCTTCATAAGCATTTCCGAGCTCCAGCAGGAGGTCTCAGCACAGATAAAACTCCACAAATTCAAAAGGAATTATTCATAAGAGAAATAGGTGTTCCTGCAGCAGTAGATGAACAGACTACTAGACTCAAATGAAATGGAAGAGTTCATGTTTCTATGCTTGAGACTCTGGTTACCAGCTCCCTCCTAACTGAGGGGGGCTTACCACAACTACACCAACTACAACAGGAGACTAGAGGTAAACAGATTTAGATAAACTGGAACAGAAACAACTTACAGTATTGACAATACCACACAGTGATGACAGAGGATGTACAACTGACACCAAAGAAGGTTTCAAGCATTAGCACCTTGCTGTCTAAAAGTCTCCCATACCTTTTCTCTGTGGTCTCCCATGGGCAGCTCCATACATCTCTGTCTCTCTCTCTCTCTCCTTCTTCTCTCTTCCTTCTGCAGTTCCAGCTGGCTCCTGCCTGTCCCTCACAGGACCTCCTGTCCCTTCCTCCTCACAGCACAGCCAGCAGACCCCAACTGAGCCTCTACCAGCTAACTCACTCTTCTATCACACTGGGATAGCACAACTGTTCCCAATCTTTGGTAATTAACACAGCTGCAATGGATCAGGGGCAAGATTGCTTTCAGCACCACCTCTATCTGTCTCCCCACACAGCGAGGCCCTACTCAGATAGTCTACTGAAAAAGCTTAGTTTGATTGATAAATTTTTGAGTTATTGCACCCATAAGAATTCTTTGCAGCCTTCCAATGAGCTCAGGTTATAAAAGGGGCGTTTCTGAGAAGCATAACTTCATTTTGCTTTGCTTTGGAGACTAACATTCCAGGGAAAGGCTTTTGAAATCACTGGGTTGTTTTGCAACTACTGCCAGAATAAGCCAAGGAATGAAGACACTCTTCTCTAATCATATTGAGCTAGTTCTTTCACAAAATGTGATACCACCTGTATTATATACATACATTTAATAAAGAAATTCTTGCAACGCCTCTACACATGTAGCACCACCTGGCAAAAATGCAGCTTTGTTATTCGGAAAGAAAACTGCACTTGATCATTAATTTGGCTCAGAGCCATCCCCACTATTGATACAGACTGGGAGATGTACAGATAAGGCCTGCTGAGTAGGACTTGGGAACACTGGTGGACAAAAGAAAAACATTGGAATAAGGCAGCAATGCATACTTGCAGCCCAGAAAGCCAGTCTTAACCTGGGCTGCATAAAAAGAGTGGCCAACAGGTCAAGGAGATGATTCTGCTCTACTCCACTCTCATGAGACCCTCCTAGAGTCCTGCATCCAGCTCTGGAGTCCCCATAAAAGACAGACCTTTGAGAGCAGCTGCAGAGGAGAGAGAAAACTATTAGATGGCTAATCTTATATGAGAGAGAAACATCTCCCATAGAAGAAAAGACTGTTTGGGGGAATGTTCAGTCTGGAGAAGAGATGACACCTGGGAGACCTTACTGCAGCCTTTCAATAAAAGAGGTGGGGAGGAAGGAAGGCTTATAAGAAAAATTTGGAGGGGCATTTTACCAGAGTCTGTAATGTCAGGACAAAGGGAAATAGTTTCAGATTCAATTGTATCCAATTCAGATGGTTTTAAGTGAGGCTTTTTAATTAACTTTTTTGTAAACAATGAGGGCGGTGAGACACTGGCACAGACCCAGAGAAGCAAGCTGTGGATGCCCAATCCCTGAAAGTGTTCCAGGCTAGGTTGGACAGGGCTTGGAGCAGCTTGCTCTAGTGGGAGGTGTCTCTGCCCATGGCAGGGGGATTCAAACTGGTCTAGATAAGCATTAAGGTCCTTTCCAATCCAAACCATTTTATGATTCCATGAACCATCCAACAGCTGACCAGGATATCCCTAATTTTCAAGCAAGAAACAAACACCATAGATAGTTTTGGACTGGAGAGGTTTTGTGGGATTTCAAGGGTATTTTCTGTTGTTGATTTGGGGTTTGTTCTTCAGGGTTCATTAAAACCAAGATATTACAGACAAGGAGCAGACAAAGAAGTAGTTAGTTATAGAAATGGGTGTGTCCATTTTATACCATATAACTGGACAAGCAAACATGCTGAGCTTCACTCTCTCCATCTTTACCAATAGAAGTATATTTGAAAACTCAGAGTATTGAACTGCTCTGGCTGGTGTCCTTGAAAAAGTGGATCTCAAGGTGTGTATTATCATAACAGCCTGTCACCAGAGAACTACTCTTATGTAGCAAATCCACTACAGATAGATGCATTTTAGTTAAAAGCCTGAAAACTCTGAAGCATTTGGGGGATTAAATGATGATTCAAAACCTAAAGAGCAGATTTAAATGCCTGCCTGTTGCCACATCCAACCTCTGCATCTTCAAAACTGATCGAAACAACCCAGTCAAACAGATTCCTGCCTCCACTAAGTCATGATTTAAATGGACTTCTGTTCCACACTATCACAAACTCTGTAGTCCAATCCACAAACATGGGATTACAGTTTTATTTGAAGGTCTTTTTCTTATTGTCAGGTTTATCCTATATCATTAGAAAGACTGAGTGTTTAAATTGGCAATCGCCCAAGTTATGCTTTTGCTTCTTTATGGTTGTTTGTCACTGTGTTTCAAAGAAGCTCAAATGCAATTTTCAAAATTTATTACAACCTATTTTAAGTACTGCAGAAGGTCCAATGACATTCTTTTTTTTCGTTTTACTGTTTGGTATAAGATGGGCATTCACATTTAATCATATCCAATGATTACCTCAATGAATACAAATGTGTTACATTATCTTTAAATAAATGAATGTCAATATGTTCCAGGGTAACAGAAGTAATTGCATATTGATAACAGTCATTATCATAAGTCATGGTTGCTGGCAGAAAACCCACTTGTATTTTTTAATAAGGTGCAATATTATGGTCTATTTTGAGATGATAGCTTTCTATTTCCCCATACATAATACAGTATCACTTCAATATAGCTGGCAGACTGTGGAAATAGATAAAAATTCAGAATGCAAACCTGGAAACTGTAAGATTTTACAGTCTTTTGAAACTAGTCTGGATAGTCCAAGTACCTCAGAAAGAGTGATATGAGGGAATCATTATCTGTGCCAGGCTGATGTACCTTCTGTTCCACTCACCACAGCAGATAATAGCAACCAGCACATTATCCCAAATTGATACAACCAGATATTTCAGACTTTGCATTGCAGCTCATTGCAGTTTGCAAAGTAATCTGAAAGACACTTGAGAAAGGGACACATCCCCCCCTGTTCTCAAGGGGCACAAAACTTTAAACTTAACTCAGATATTCTGTCTGCATCTGTTACAAGACAGCAAGGAAATTCTAACATCCAATATCAGGATTGGAGCTCTTGCTCTGCACTACTGCTCTACTTTATTGCTCTAAAGCAGCAGAAAGGCAGGACTTGTTAAAACAAGCAGACAACTGCAGAGTCCTGCCGCATGGACAGATTATCCCCCTGGAAACTGCCCAGGGTGGAGATGACTGTGTAGCAGGTTTTGCCAAAAAAAGGCTTCTGAAGGGTCTTATGTGGGCAAGGATTTTAACATGGGTCAGTCGTGTGTGGATTGGCAAGGTCACAGCAAGGTCAAAGCTTGACTCCCTGCTACTTGGCAGCTGTGAGGCCATGCCTGGAACACTAGTTCCTAGTTTTCAGTTGCCTAGTTTTCAGTTCCACACAAAAAGTACCAACAATTAGCCCTCAGAGGAGGCAGAAATAAAACTGCACCTTTAACTTTCCAAGGAAGCAGAGGCTTTAGTTTGTGAAGTGTAGAAAGAGACTGAAGAAACGAGTTCTATTCACCCTGGAGAACAGCAAGCTTGTGAGAGGTGGGTGTTGCTACTGCTCTCAGCAGCCTAGAGCATAGCTTTGGAGAAGACATGGCTTCTACTCCTCCCCAAAGTGGTCAGTGAAAGGATAAGCAACAAATACTGCCTGCAGCGATACAAACTCCCATTGCATACAAAAAAACCCAACAGGAATTTCACAGTGGGACTGGATAGACCCTGGCAAAGTGGACAGACCTGCTCATAGAGGATCCACCATCTGTGGAGATTTCCAGAACACAAACAGCTGGGCCTGCCTAGAGCAGAGTTAGTTTCCTTCACAGCAGCTCATACAGTGCTGTAGGTTACATTTTTGACCAAAACACTTCTGGTAACACAGTGATGTTGTCGCTTTTGCTGCGCAGCATTGAGGTCTTCTCTTTGTCACTCTGCCTCACCAGCGACCAGACTGGAGGAGGGTGTGCAGGGTCTGGGAGGGGACATAGCCAGGCTGGTGACACTAGCTAGATACTCCATATCACGTAACAGCACACTCAGCAGTAAGAGAGAAGACAAGGGGGTTTTGGAAGGTTGGCCACCTTTTGCTCAGAAATCTGTGTGCTTCAGCCTGCACACAGCAGGTGGCAAGTGACTGCCACTGAATCACTTCACAGCATCACTACTGTTGAGGGGGACCTCTGGAGATAACCCAGTCTAATCCCCCTGCCAAGGGAGGGTCCCCTGGAGAAAGTGACACAGGTAGTTTGGAATGTCTCCAGTGAGGAAGACTCCACATCCTCCCTGGGCAGACTGTTCCAGTGCTCTGCCACATTCAAGCTCTTCCTTGTGTTGAGGTGCAACTTCTCATCGTTTAGTTTATGGCCATTGCTCCTCATCCTGTCACTGGGCACCACTGAAAAGGGCCTGGCACCATCCTCTTGACATTTGCATCTGAGATATTTATATGCATTAAATATCTTGCCTTATTTTTCCTCTTGTGAAAAAAGTTTTATTCTTTCACTCTTGACACCATCAAGTCAGCCCCCTAACAGTCTTAGGAGGGTTTCTGTGAGGAATTCAGAAGAAATACAGGTGTTCAGCCCCACCAGAGCACCGTGCCATCCCTTGGGAATGCACTGCCACACCAAGCCCCACCACCTCCCAAGGAACACCCAAACCAGCACTGCAGGGAGAGCTTCACTTATAATTACTCCTAACTTCACAAGAAGATGCACAATAACACTGTTTTGTAGCACTGTTCTGTCATTCCGTTGCAGTCTCCTGAAGGGAAAATGAAAGAGTCAGCTCTAACTTTTCTTAGTCACAGGCACAGAAATAAAATGCTCAGGCACCCAGAGAACATGGTCACCATGAAACCTTTTTCCTCAAGTGAGGAGTGGAGTCTTGGGTGGCAAACAACCCCCGAGTGCTCTCCTGAACTCATCTGCGAGGAGGTATAATTAAACTTTTATTTGTTTCTATGCAACTATTCCATTAAAGTCTCAAGCCTGAAGTTTTCTATCCAGCAGCAAAAGACGAAAGTTTTAAAAAGCCAAATATTTTGAAGCGTTATCACCTAAATGCCTCAAAGGCATGCCCTGTAAGCAACCCGCACTGCCCCGAGCCCTCAGGCAGGTGGGCACGGCCACCACGGGCAGCACAGTGGCCCTCGGGGCACTCATCAAACATGTGATTTGATGTGTTTTGGGTTTCGGGTTTTTGGGTTGGGTTTTAAATGATCTGAGGCCCAGTCGAGGCTCGGTGGCTCAGCCGGGCCGCCGGTTGCCTAGCAACCCCTACCCGCCCAGCCGCAGGGGCAGGCCGCGGCAGCCAATGCTCAACTTCTCTAATTAATTATGTTTAATTAACGTCGTTAATTCTTCATAAGCAGTGTGATTTTTCTACTATGGCCAGCAGGTAGCAAAGGTTTTTCGACAAGCCGCTGTTGTTAGAACGCGGGTTGGGAATATTACTGAAACTAAGTTTTTCTAAACCAAGTTTTTCTTTGGTGTGTGTCAAAGCACAAAACCTGGGGGAGAGATGTATGGCCGAGAACAGGCCACAAAGAAGGCAGAATTTATGGACAACAAGGATGTGTTGCAGAAACCTGAGCTAAAGAAGAAACTAACAAAGACAATTCAGCAATTCCACTGAAACACTCTCTGAGAAAAAGATAATAAAAAGACTTCAATTGTGGGCTAATTAGCATGAGAATGGAGAAATCAATAAAAGAATACTAATTAACGATATGAAATTTACAGCGGATGAACATTAATTTCTTTGTTTGCTAGAAACATATAAATATTGAGAAGTTTTCAAAGTGAGTGTGTACATTTGGGGGGCAACCACACCCACACCAAGCACTGTGAACAAAGTAGTGCCTGCCTCCTTATATTCATGTTAGTTTGATTTAGCCCGACATTTAGGTTACCGTTGTTAATTGGGTAGGATCAGGCCAGGGCATATGTTGGGAGAATCTTCTGGAGGGGCCAGAAGGACTTGGTGGACCTCAGACTCTGTTTGGGGTGCCCCCATGATGATGGATGTGCAATTGGGTTTTACCTAAATGCTCAGCAGCCCTGGAAAGCATTCCAGGTGTTAGGGCTTCAGGAATGGTTCTGGATTGGGGTGATGCAAAGGAAAGTCACCCCTTCCCCTGTGCCTTCCTTGTCCGTCACAGAAACAATGTGATCCCTGGGAGCACCAGGGGCCTTACAAAGCCTCCAGGATTCATCACAGACCCAAATTCTCCACATGTGAGATGTGGAAAATATTTCTCTGACATATTTTCTTCTACGAGGAAAGAGAGGTCAACAAAAATATGTCCCTCAGTAACCAGTTGTGACTGAGCACATACACTTTAAAAAAGCCCTCATTATTTGCATACTACTTATTTTTAATGGTAGAGGTCTGACGATGTTGGTAATTAGTGGAAGTGTACTTTAAAGTCAATATGAAAGTGGACATGGATAAAATACTGAATTTGTAATATTTTACTGCCTTATGAAGGGCATCTAATTTGGACATTGAACATTTTTGCAGTGAGTAAGCACTTCTATGAATTTCAATACATGTAGTTTCCCACAGAGTGAAATTTTTATGGAAAGTTGCACAATTCTGAGCTGCAAATACCGTGTGTGCTTAGTTAGCAGTTTTATGAGCAGACAAGATGTGGTTGCTATCAGGTATCTTTTTTTGTTGTTGTGTGATCTTCTTTAACTTCACAGCAAGCATAAAGGCTGTTCTTAGGAGAAAATCGTCTTTCCACTGAGAATTAATCTTTTTTGATATGCTCTCTATTTCTGGCTTCCACTATTCTGCTGCCATCAAAATCCAGGTTCTCTACAAGGTGACTGACACACTGAGTACCCCTTCCTTCCCTCGATTTTAATAATAAAGAATCTACAGGCATAATGATTTGTTTACGCCTTTGTGCATTTTCTGTTAAAGGAATTTTTCCTTTTATATGACTATTCTGCTCCAATTTAAGGCTGAAATAGAGCCACACTGTTAAAACTATCCAATGGGGGCCAAAGAAGTCAATAGCTCTCCGGTCTGTATAGCCTATTTCATAGCATTTTCAGGGTCCTCAAGATTTAAAAGGATTCTCAATTAACTTAATTGAGTAGTAATTAATTCAGTAGTAATTCTGAAACTTGACAGAATTGTCATGGATAGTTCAGTGAAGGTCTCTACTCACTGAAAGCAAAACAGGGGAATGAGACTAACATTGATGGTATTTATAATGCACTGGGTATAGTGGCAAAGGTATCCTTAATATTGATCTGTATAGGAGAATTTATGTGACAAAAGGGGATTAAAGCAGAAAAGGTTATCATTTCAAAAGAAACTTTGAGGATGAGGTTGTTTATATTCAACAAGAGACACATAAGGCGATATTTTAAAAATAACAATATTTCAATCATTATATTTCAATTATTTCCATGCATCTCATAACAATACAGATATGGCCTCTGTCTCTGTACTTATACATAGAAACTCTATTATAATGTGAGTTATCCAAATAAAATAAATGCTAATTGGGGAGGGCAAGGGCATGCTACGAATAGCAATTATAACGGATTTCCTGTGTGGAGGGCTGGTAACTCTGTTACTGAGTGATGTAAATGAGATCAGAATTTAGTCCAAGGTTCTGTTCTCCATTTCTAAACCGGTTACCTCCCACTATGGCAGATGTGAATACATATGGGAGAAAGAACAGAACGGATCAAATCCATCTAGTGGGAGGAAAGGAACAATGTACATACTGATCTATTACATGTAACCACAAATCAAAGAATTTTCACATGGAACAGGAACATATGTGTTTGTTTCATACATGACATACTTGCATTTTTAATAAGCATTACATTTAAAATCATGCAAAGTAATATCACATAAAGATATGATAAATGAACACAAGAAGTTATGTCACCAGGTATTCTTTAAATCAACACATTCTACGTTTTTATCTTTATAGCTAATGTTAAATTCAGAATTTTTCTATGTTTGAGCTTGGAGTCCTTTAAGTATTTCTAATAAGAAATAGGGCATGGTAGAACTTTTCGTTTCTAATTCTTCCTCCCTGCTCTGCCTGTATTCTCACTCTTAATGCTATTAGTATTTGTTATATTTTTAAGTGACGGGTTTCCTGGAATGCATTTTCCAAGAGGAGTTCATTATAACTATTTATTGTGATGGAATCTTATTTTTGTTTCTGCCACATAGTAAAAAGTTACCTTTACAATAAAAGAGCTGAAGTCATGATGAAAAAATCATCCAGAAAGTTTCTGAATTATAAAAATATGTAAATTATGCAAAACCAAGTCTTGCCTGAAGGGTGAGAGACAGGAAGCCTTAAAGTAAGTTGACACAGTTTGTGAAGTGACAGACAGGCCTTGTTCTTGTGGAGTTTTTAAAACGGTAGGAAATTCAAAGAAAAAAGCCTATAGTTAAACTGAAAATCACACATCTCCACAAACCTGAAGTAAATGTTTCCAGGATGATTAATTTGTGGTGTGAATGTCCAGCAGCTTGGCACATGAGAGTCACCCCTCTCTGGTCAAAAGTTTAATGGAACATGGGTTTCATTACTACTTTCACCTATTTTTCCAATATTTTTCCATATCTACACTAAGCAGAAACAGTGATTGAGCTGCTAAATTGTTTCCTCCTCTGTCTCTCTATGTTGTGTTTTTCTACAGATGTCCTCGGAAAGGATTCACTGCTGCCATAAAAAAACTGTTATTGATGATGAAAAATGCATTAGATCAAATTATTCCTTCAAAACAGGCACAGGCCTGCAGGAAAAGGATAAAGAGGCCACATGAAAGTGGAGGATTCTTGATGCCCAAGATGATGGGAGTGGATCCTAGCAGGGAGGTGCACCCATGTACATGCCAGTTGTATTGTGTACTGGTTTTATTCCTGTTCCTGTTAGCAGGAGTAACTGGCTGGAAATAAAAGAGAAGTGGCAGAGCTTTCCAAAGATGGTGAAAGTTCTCATCACCATGACAAGAAAACAGGAGAAGAAGGGAGAGGTTAAAACCCTCTTACAGCTGTCCCCTCTCTAGAAAAATGTCTGCTTAGGCCTGTATGCTGTTTCACACAATTTCCAAGAATGAGGGTATAATCAGTGCTGCAAACTGTTCAACATTCACCTGAAAACTGTTATTTGCATGCAGGGTCACGTTGGAGCTTTAGATCTTGACCACTGTGCTCAGGAGTATGTAAAGAAACACCAAAGAGTTGGTTACTGTCCTGTAGGGAAAAATAAGCACTTAAACCTACTAAGTTCCAAAGATTCTATTTTGCATTATAACTGTATTCCTAGAATTTAGAAAACTGGTTCAAGGGGGATTAAATCTGGTTTCCTGTGAGTCCATCCTTGCAAAGCTTAATAAATTATGTATTCGTTTCATCTTCTGAGTCACTGCAATGGTTTTGCAGCATACTCGCCACAAAGCAGAAGTTCAGAAGAGGGCTGCAACCTGTCACAACATAAAAAGGAGAAAACTTGAAATGGGGAAAAAAGTAAATACTTTAAATATATACTATATATATACATATATTTCATATCTACTTTACATTTTATGTGTATATATACACACACACACACATACAAGGTGTAAGTCCCGTATCTGCAAACAAAATCCTTCAGTTTAACAGCCAATATAGAGCTGCCATTCTGACACTCTATGGAAANGTATTTCATATCTACTTTATATTTTATGTGTATGTATATTTTATGTGCCATTCTGACACTCTATGGAAAAGTTTTCCCCTTTTGCTGTACATTTTATTAGAGGAAAGGAGAGAAATTTGCATTCTGGATGGTCATTGGACAGTTTCCAGGGCTACAGTAAGCTATGATACCTGAAAACAACCCAGAGGACAAGAGTTCATATTTCCTTGAAAGAAAAAAAAATTGTCTAAACCTAGTAGTGACTTAGAGAGGAGGCAAAAAGGAAAAACAAATACAAAATGTAACTAAACCTAGAGCATCTCAGCTTTATGGAAAAGAGTTTTTTCTTGAGATGCCTTCAGTCCCTCATGCACATGGTAAATTATTTATTAATATAATCTGGTACAAAACTTACGTGAAAGAAAAAAAAGACAAAATTAAGGCCATGGTAATCAGCTATCAAATGTTCACTATCTAGATTTTCATTGGATTTTTTTTTAATAGTATTAAGTGCCTAGAAATGGTTGGGTTCAATCATACCTACTTAGGACTAATTTATTTGTCAAGACACAGCATAATAAATACTTAGCAGTCCTGAATTAAATGTTCACATGTCAAATTTCTGCTCTGTTTGCTATCAGCTGATGTTTATTTGAACAGAAGCCTGTAAATATCCTTCAGAGCTGCTATTATCACCTAAACTTAAATTCTTTATATCTGTACATTATTTATGCTGTCTAGAGGAAAAGATGTAGGACCTTCCAAAGGCTCTTCATAGCAAGAACTTAGTTTAGCATTGACTACTGCAATGTCCTCTATCAGTCATGTGATAACCTGAGGGGAAACATTCTTCTAACTTAGATATTTGAGTTGGTTGCCACATGGAAAGAAGGATAAATATCCTCGTTTCTCTTCTTTTTAAATGCTTCCCTCAGGATCTCATTTGTTCTTGGGGGTAATTTACTATTTTAAAAGAGGCAGGATTAAGCCTGTAGCTAAAAACAAAAGCAAAGTTACAGAGAGAAGGAATCTGAGAAGGAATAATATATTAACATGGCAAATAATTTAGCCATTTTTCTGTTTGCATTTTAACCACTTCTTTATAGATAATTAAATCAGAACATTTGGTGGTACTTTTTATCAAGATACTGATTTTTTAATCTGCTCTTTCTGAAATTATCAATTTGAAAGATTAGACTGTAAACAACCTGCATATTTCATCCTGAAATGCTCTCCAAGTTAAAATAGAAGTCAGTGAGAGTACCTACAACATAAACCAATCCACTCCAAAGATACCAATTTTTGTCTTTTTAATTCACCTGGTAAAAAAAAAAAAAAAAAAAAAAAAAAAAAGTTTTAACTTACTTGGTTCAGAGGAAAAGTGATGATTTGGTTCTTGCCATTTCTGAGATTCAGAAATTTCGCAATCCCACCTCCACTCTTTTCCAGACCATTTCTTCATTATTTCTTGCAGCTTTTCCAGTTTCTAATTTTCCACATAAAGTTGTATTTTCATTAATAGATATGACATAAAGTGAAGGTTTAAATAAAGTAACTATAGATAGTGAGAACGAATTTTTAATAAAGGTAATTGACCAGTCAAACAAGCTCAAATTAGCTGTGGAGTATTCAAAGCTTTATCTCCAAAGCAATGCTGGGAGAGGTGTGTTAGGACAATAGTGACTATTTTAAACAGAACATAAATTAGGCTGTCCAGCCTCAAGGATGTTTGATATTTCTAACACAGAGTATCAGGGTAAACATGGAAGCTTGTGCTTTACCAAAACACAGACAAGAGGATCTATATGTCTTGTTCATCTCGATAGAAACTTGATATTTTAAAGTCATCAAAGCAAATGCTTCAGTCGTAGCAAACTGCTGAAAATTAGAATTTGAAATGTGAGCTCCAGCACTACCTTCTACATCAGCAAATTACATATATTATTTAAATGTCTGCATATTTTCGTGTGTTACCCACGCTGCTGCTCTGTGGATTTAACCTCATGTTTGCAAATCACATAACTGGCAGAGTTTGTAATCCCAAAATCACCAAGGGCCCTAAAGCCTTGCAGTAGACTAACAGGGCAAGACACCACCATAGAAATAAATAAATATATAATAAACCATGCAGCAGAATTTAACTTAAACTATATATATATATATATATATATTTGAAGTTTTCTAAGGCTTAGAGCCAACTGAGCAGGATGTTAGCTGGCATGAATCCAGATGGTGCCCCAATTTTATTTAAGGAGATGCCAGTGTCTAGCCTGGTATATTTGTTATTGTAAGCATAAAAAGAGGACAAATATTAAGCCCTATTAAAGTAACCCATATGGGCCCCCGAAGTGATTAAGTGAAACAGCACACAGTGTTCCTTCCATGTGCTAATTTGCAGCAGAAATTTCTGTTCACTCCCCTCTTTTCTAATGAGAACTGCTTCTTTCCGTGACTGAGGGGAGTGCAGAGAGCAGAACAGTCCTGGAAATAGCAATTAAACCTCTTGCTGATTCAACAACAATTTAGCTAAACAAGTGGAGTCTTCAAATGCACTTATCTATGAGGAAAATTGTTTCTCTTAAACACTTATCGAAAGGTCTGGGGGAAACCATGTGTATTCTTACCATGGGAATCCCCCCTTAATTACATTAAGTACTCCTCACTCATCTCTGCAAAGATCACGTTCACATTGGACTAGAGGCCGACAAGATCTTTTTCATAGGATATGTTTTAATTACTTTGCCAGATATGTATAAGATATTTATATTTTAAACTATTCCTTTCATTACCTACTTTTGCAAAACATTGATTGCACTTATATCTGTAAATAGAGCTCAAGAGAAGGGAGGAAGCAGGAAGAAACATAAGGGGTCAGTGGCAAGAGGGAAGATTGAAATCTGTGTGATAGAATGGAACGTAAGACTAAAGGTTAATTTAGACATCTGATACCTGGCCCAGAAATATGTAAATCAGGAGAGCAGAACTCCTTTTATAAAGGCACAAGGTTGTTTCTTTAGACATGAATAGTTCAGTGTGCGAAACAGTGGTTAACAGGGCATATAATTTAAAAATCCTGCTTCCACAACAGATGGTTTTATTTACCCTGTTAGGAACTTGACACGGGGAAATCTTCCACTGGAAGTGCGGTTCTGAGTGCTGCAAAATAATCAGATGTGGGTCAAAAATCAGATTACCCTAATACTTGGTGCCAGTGTTTATGTAAGACTGTCACAATCTGTCCAAAGCAGGAAAAGATTCAAATAATTAAATGCATTTAGTGTGTGGTCTTTTCCCTCCTAAAATAATTGTGACCAAGTCTCAAGTGAAACATCCATAAGGGAACAGGTTTCCATTGCTGCTTTTTTCCATTTGGTACAGTGCTTGCAGTGCGACTTTTGCAACATCCTTTCTTGCCATCAGCCTCCTGATAAGTTCTGGGAAATATGAAGCCAATATAAAAATCAGAGTATGCTGAAGAGTGGCTTATGGATGGAAAAACACTGAAGAACAGCTCTAGGAGACACCAGAAGGAAATGCTGGAATATACTGCTCAATGCTCTTTGAATTTCCTTGCTTATACCTAAGACAGTATCAAGTGTTTTCCCTGCTCCTTATTTTTCTTTCCAAGAACACTGCTGACAAGTCTGACCAGAGGAAAAGTAAAAGGTGCTGCAGCGCAAAGGACACCCAAACAAGTAATCAAAGGAGAACCTGGAAAACAGGAGACAGAGTATCAGTACTCTGTGTTAGGTGATGAGAGAGAATGTTTTGTTTGGAGGAGAAGGTGGCCTAAGTTAGAATGGAGATGTTTCTCCAGAGTCCATGGGCATCCTGAATGCATGATGGAGCTGCTAGGAGATGTTACCCCTTTAAAAAAAAATCCTTTTCCTTCTAAATTCATTATCTATCCATCCTGGTCATACAGTAAAGGATAAAAACCCAAACAAATGTGTGGTTAGTTTATGGATCCTGAGGGTTTGGGTTGGGTTTTTTCTAAATTTGTGTAAAACTGGAAGCAGTTTTTAATGAAATTAAAGTAATTGACCAATTCCAGTGTGATATGCTAATAGCAGCAGGAGGATGAAATTCCCATGGTGGGTCAATCATAAGCATAAGCTAGACTATATTTTTCTGTTGTTTGCTTCAGAGGAAGGTCATTATCCCAACAAAACTACACTGGTCTGACTGGACTTCTCATAGATCTTCCTTCAAACTCTGGAGCCAGAACAGAGAGAGCAACAGAACTGTTAAATTGAAGTACAGAACTAGGATGCTGTTCCGCATTACTAATTTCTAAACTACCATTAACCTAGAGCTGTTACTAATTTTAAGTAGGAATGAAGCAAACAAGAGTTTTATCAGTTCAACAACACATTTTTTAAAGGAGGTAAAAAGAAAAGAAGTGATATCAGCACTCATCTGACAGCTTCATTATTACTGTACCAGAAACTGAAAAAGTTTCTGAAACTGAGAAGCTTGTTCAATTGCAAGCTAGCAAAACTGTTTATTTTATACAGACATTCACAGAACAGGATAATCAGGATCTTGGGGCTTTCCAGAAAAAGAAATGAGGACAATTTTAAATGCAGTTCTCTTAAAGTAAGTGTATATTGCAAGGGCTGGCAAGCTGATTAATGTTACCTTGGGGTTTATGGCTTGATTAGCTATAAATTCTGCAGTGCTGCTGCAACAACAGCAACACAAAATTATATGTGGGGTTTTATTGTTTTGTTTTTTTTTAATTGTGGCATTAATTTCTCTGTTTGATTCTCTCATTTTTCTTGTACTGAAAGTTTGTTGACTCGCTGATTTTTGCACTGTCGGCTGTCCAAGCTGTGCCTGGCTCAAGCGACCAAGCCTGGCGTTTTGGCTCCATTAAACCGAGTGGCAAGCTGGCTGCAGGGGGAAGGGTTTGTGCGTTCACAGCAGATGTTCTAAATTGCCTCCAGGGCGTTCTCACTGCAAGAACAGGAGAACACGACAAAGTCTACAGTTTCCAACATACATACCAAGCAGCTGGAAGCTTCTCAAACTTCCCGTGTGCAGTGGAGGTATTCTGCAACATATCTGTGTCGGAAGTTGTTACTTCAACACTTTCCATAATGATTTCCAAGGAAAGAGCAGTACAAGTCAGGAAAATGCATGGGTTAAGTGCTGTGCAAATTGTGTGTAGCTTGACATAAACTAACTCCTTTGAAGTGTTAATATGGAGAATTTGTCTCCTTACTCCCTAAGCTTAAAAGGCAGATGAAGCACACTGGTAGTGATAGATTTTTGAGATAAGATAATGGATAACAAGGCTTAAACAGAATAGTCCTTTTCTTCTTTAATTTTGGGTATGGCATAAATTTCTTCTGAGGAAGCCTTGGGGGCCACTAACAAAAAATATTTTTCTTTGGAGGAAATTTAATTTTAAAAAAAGGGAGACAAATCAATCAATGGATATTGTGGACAAAATACTTTGTCCTTGCCTCCATCAAAGCAATGGATGAAACTGGAGGGGGCAGGAGGGGGAAGAAAGGAAAGAGCGGGACGCTATTTTTTCACGTCTCTAACAATACCACGTATTTTACTTTCAAATGTCTTCCTGACCACAATATTGTCTCCTCAAGGAAGTGAAGTTACTTAAATTGCTCCTGTATGTGGTTCTTTCTATTAATACCAGTTGCAGGCAGCCTTCCCACAGAGTTTGATTCCGTGTCTTTCCTCGGCCACATCTGCCGGCTGTGTGAGAGCATATGTGTGGGATCAGTGACATTGAGGAAAGGCAGGACACTGACACCACCTTAATTCTCTGTGGCCAGGCTCTGCCCGTGGGGTGGGGTGGGGCAGTGACCCTTCTCCCAGCAGTGGTCCCTTGGAAGGGCAGGGACAGATTGTCACAGCACCCGCACACACTGGAGGCACCTCTGCTCACCTTGGTCTGCAATAACAGACTGCAATTTCTGCTTTACGGGCAGAAAATGGGTTTTGTTTAAAAAATTGATCACTGTGATTGTGAAAGTAGTCACAGAAATGACCATATTTTGAGGCTCATTTGGGTTTGTTCAGAACAAGAACTCCAACCATGTCCCATTGCTACAGCGATAGCAAATTTACACCAGGTCCTACAACAGTGTGGTTGTTTTCATAAGCTTTATATCAAGACCAAACATCTGTGCTTGATTACATGGGTCCTTTCTGGATAATGATAAACAATTAATAAATAAGAGCTGTATTATCCCATTAATATCTTTTTTCCAAAAGCACAGAATTTTATTGGACTCTACTATTATGTCCATGCACATAAAAATTCAGAAGACAACTCACTGACTTAAAATCACTAACCGAACATCTGAAAGAGCCCTGAGGGAGGTGTTTGATGGTTTGAGATGTGCTTATAGTGATGATAACTACTTCAGGCACCAGATTCCCAGGGTGAACTATCATTCTGAGAAGTCAGGGTTTGTGGAAGGTGAGGGTGGAAAGTCAGGTCCCTGTCAATGAGTTCATCCCTCCTTGCTGCACACACCTGCTGGGACTTTCCTCCAAAGAACAGCACTTTGCCTTGCCATGACCTGGCCCTGATCCGTTATTTAGACATCAAAACAGGCAGGTATTTTCAGGCTGATACAGTCAATCCTACCAGCAATGTGCACCTGAGGCAAAACACCTGAGCTGTCTGTGCTGAAGGGATGTGACACTGAACACATCTGCCTGTAATTAGGGAGATATAGAGACCCACAGGAGTAGATTTTTTTTTAGTTTAACAAGAAAAAACTTAGATTTGAAACAAAGACAAACATTAGAATTGTTTTCAATCATTTAAGCTACACAGTTTCTCTCTCGAGAAGCTTTGATCACGTATAATCCTGTTGAAAGGCTGACTTGTAACCATCCTCACATACATTCTGTTGCAATGCTGCAGCACTAGTGCATGACAGAACTTTATTTTCCATTAATTCATTCTTTGCTGGAAATATAAACACTCTATATGCTTAATAGCCCCAAAAATGAATAGTATTGCTTTTTTAAATTGCCTGTTAATGAGAATTTTGCTTGCTATTAAAGAAATCCTGAGTGCCTGAGGACCATCTTTCAAATGCTGACACACCTATTTTCAACACCGACAGTGCTGAACAATCAAAACAAAATCATCCCAGACGCTGCCTTGAAAAAAAAAGCAGCCATGTTTTTTTTTAACTGATCAAAATAGATGTTTACATTACCTGTGAACCACAACTGATTTTAAAGTAGCTTTTCACTGAACTTATGAACAATTTCATATCTACTCCAGTAAAGACCATGCAAACACAGAGCCAGGCAGAGCTGTTGGCACCTGTAGGAAGAACCTTTTCCCCAGGCAGGGATACTCTGACTGCAGGAGGGGGCTGAGCACACACTGGTGTGTGGGGAAGGCTCCTACAATTTCCAGTCACACCCAGTGTACCCGGCTCTTCCAGCAAAGAGGTGGTATTTGTTAGAGCTTCTGTGTGCTAACAAATCACCCACATCAGGAATAACTGAAAGCACAACTGTGCACTCCAAAGAAAGAATGGAATTCAGGCTGCTATCAGTTTTACAGAATATTAACTAAATCTGGATTATCCTACCGGCAGTTTTTCACGTATTCTTGTAAGAGCAAGAGCTTCACGCAGTCAGAATCTGAAAGGAAATAGTTACCCAGAGCTGTTGATACAAATCTTGTGTTAGAGGATTAAAAACCCTTCTTCCCAGTTTTGCAAACTTAAAGCATTACAGGACAAACAGAACATTTCCTTATCTTACTTTCACACATAAGTAAGGACTTCTGATAGCTTCTGGTGACTGATACTAAACACCTGTGGAAGCTGGATTTGAAGCTTAGTGCAGTTTGAATATTTGGATTTTTTTTCTTCCTATTTTCTGCTTTCTTTTTCCTGTGCTGGGAAGTAGGAGGGGGGAATCTCTTCAGCTTATTCTAGATATAAATGTTAAACTTCAGGGTATTTTGGAAAACTTTAAACATATATAGAATATGGCACTGATGAAGGAAATAGCTGAATTGCCTGTTGAAAAATGTTAGGATTATTTCTATGTACCAACAGTGAAAGAGAAAACTTTTCCCCAAACTTCTAGGCCTAGTGTTCTTTTGTAGCTGCTACAGATCTGTGAAAAATTCTTTGGCTTATTAAACGTTAATCCTATCTGTAGCTGTGTGTAATTTTTGGCTGGCCCTAATAATGTGAAGAACATTTCCCTCCCCATGGCAGGGGGTTTGAAAGTAGATGATTTTTAAGATTCCTTTCAACCCAAATTATTCTGTGATTCTAATGTAAAAGAAGGCTTACAAAATCAACAGCTCTGTGTTTTCCATCATATTGGGGAAAGAGATCTCAGGAATAGGGGCATACTCAAACATAAAATATTGCTAAATAATCTCAATCAGAAAACATATTTTCATTATATTCTAGTAGGATACAGAAACACCACATCAAAAATATTTCACTTTGTCCTTCTGATGTCCTGTGGTGGTGTGCTGAGGGGGAGCTAGAGAGCTACAGGCAGTCATGGGTGTGTCTGTGATTGTTCTGCTCTAATTCTATGTTGACATGGACAAATAAAAGCAGGACAGAAATTAAGTTTAGGGGGGAAAGAAAAGTTTACCTCCACCCAGTTCTACGTAGAGACATCTTGACACCACAAAACCTTCTTTGCTGGCACCAGGAGTAGTCACTGATGGAAAAGTGTCTTTATTGGACAGCCAGAAGGGAAGCCATGGACTGAGCAGGTCTGACTAATGCATTTGGCAGGCTATTAGGATACCTTTTTTCCCCAACCATGTCATTTATTTTGTAACAAAGCTTTCTTTCCTTGAATCAATACTGGGCAAAAGAACAGAAGTAAAATGCTTTTTGAAATTCATTGGTTTTAAATGAAAAAAAAAAAGACAGTCTGAAAAATAAATAAATTAATTATTTTTAAAATAACATTACAATAATAAAAATATATTAAATATATATAAGTAAGTTATAATTTACTTTCCTTCAACCAAAACCTGCTGAAGGTATTGCACATAACTAATTAGTGCCCACAAGAAAGGAGAACTTTTTGATTTTATTTGTTTACTCCTGTTCCCATGATGCTGGCTTAGTTGTTTGTCTGAGAGAGGAAGCTGAAAAAACAAAAGTGATATCAAAGAAAAAAATGCTTTCTATATTAATATTTATACTGAAAATAAGTTGAAAGTAATGCAGCATAAAATTATGTGGCTTTTTTAAAAGGAGTTCACTGAAGATGCATTCGTAATGATACATCCTGGGTTTTTGCACAGCCAGTGAAATTTTATTTCAAACATCTAATAATTTACCTATTGGAGAGGCCCAAGTATCATTTAGGAAACCCTATATATCCCCAGCACACTGCTGAGAACAGTGTAAAGCAATACTTTCTCTCCTGGTTAATTTCCAGTATATCTGTTTGTAGGAGCTGTGCACTACTTCATTATGTATAAATACATTTTTTCCCTACAGGCAATCACCACATAACATAAAGTGGCTGCAAACCTTAACTATACATAAATAAATAGTCCCATCAGGACTTTCTACAGAGACTGTATTTTCTGATATTCAAAAACATTTTCTCCTGGTCTTTTGTTAGAGCTCTAATTTCATTTTCACCTAGAAATATAGGACAAGGAACCAAGCCAGATCCTCACACATTAGGAAACCCATGCATGCCCACAGTACCTGGAATTATTGGCTCAGAAAGTCACTAGAAAGGTGTCCAGCCACTAACTTTTCATTTGTTGTATCAGGATTTGATGCCAATCCATATGTACCAAGCATGAATTGTAACTTCAGAGTAACCTTCTTTACCATTCTGCTTGACATTTTGTCCTCAACACCACAAGGTTAGTTCATACACTGAACCAAAAAAAATATACATCATTTCAGTGTTAGACAAAATGCAAATTTGAAAAACCAAGACAAAGATTTTATTTTATTTCAGTGGGAAAAGTGTTGTTTTGCACATTGTACAATTACAGACACAAATGGACGCTCGGTATAAACTACAGACACCAAGGAGGGAAGACAAGCCCTACAAGAAAAGAGTTTACAATTACTTTGCTTGTCTGCTATACTGGTGTCCAGAATAAAGATGAAAAACTAATTATAAAAGACTTAAAAATCTTGAAAGAATGAGGAGGAATGGGTCTCCTTGGTACCTGGAGCCCTGTTTCTAAGGGTAAGGAAATTAAAATCTATCTGCTGAGCTCTGTCCTTTCAACCTGGTTGTATAATAGCATCCTGTAGGCCTGTGAAGTGGTACAGATGGTAATAAGCTAAGCCTCAGATTAAAAATATGTACAGTTTGAGGATAGATTACACAAAATAAAATTCCATCATTTTAAAATGATTTCAGGAGGAAGGCAGTGTTGTAATTAAAGTACTTATATTTTTGAATAGGATAAATGAGGTCTACTCAAGTTGCTATGTGCTCTGAAGAAAAAAAAAAAAAGAATTTGTTAGTTAAATAAAAAATAAACTTGCAGCAGGTGTTTTTAACTACTTTTTCATGTACAGAGAGATAGTGAAATAGTGGCTGTATCAAACACGGGAAAAATTAGCTCATTCAACAAAGAACTAAAAAGAAAAGACACAAGCAATAGGTTACAGAAGGAACCTGCAAGTATTATTTTTAGATGCCTGAATTATAGCCATTAAAAAAATTCTTTTTCCAGCTCTCACTCTGCCTTTAGTTTCCATAAATTAATAACACCAATTCTGGCAGAAATAGAGCTATGTTGCCCACTTGCAGTGGAAAACAGAGGTGAAACACATCATCTGAGCCAAACAAATAAATCCAGGCTCTCAGTATCCCAACTCTAATAACAGCCTGTGAAAGCAGGTGTTTGTTTCAAGCATTCCTGTTTATTTTACACTAAAGTCATATAATGCCATTAATGCCCACTTACAAAGATTTAGAAGACTAGACACAGTCTTCTCCAGAAGTGATGGCAGTTTTCATGGAACAGTGTAATTTTCAGTGCAGAAGAAAAAACAAATCAGTGCTTTAATGACAGAGTAGATATTGAGATTAAATGCAGCAGGTCAGCAAAGCCTGCCTGGATTTCAAAAGAACAGCTCACAAACTAAGATTTTAAGAGTAGAGTGAACTTTCCTTGACTTCTCTGTTGTCCCTGCAGAACAGGAAATGTTCCCTTTGGTTCACATACCCCACTTTGCACATTTACTGCTCGACAGATACACTAAACAACAAGTTCAACAAATACTAAACAACATCAAACACTGTTCAGCAACGATTCTCCAGCTTTACCTAACCAAAAGTCAGCCTTTTCCATGGAATTAGGTCATGTAAGAGTGGAAGCAATGCCAACAGCAGCTGCTTTATGTAACTCACTTCAGATCTTTCCCAAGGTGAAGAATTTTGCCAGTCATAATTCACAAAAGGGATGATGGTGTTTCTTCCAGGGGTTTGAGCCCTGTGGTCAGATACCCATGTTGGAGCATTGCCTCTGTCATCACTGGCCTTGCACATCATATCCAGCACTGCTGAAATACAGAGACATTTCAAATGACAACTCCCTAGAGTCCTTCTATGAAGGACTTCCTCCTCTTTCCCAAGATTAGTGATAATGTTCTGACATGCAGAGCACTTGGCATACACGTAGTGCATATATTAATACGCAGGCCAAAAGAAAAATTCAAACTATTCAATAGAAAACTAAGTTCTTCAACTTTGCAGTTTTCCCTCAGAGGGGCAAGTCAAGATGCTCTGTTGCCTGAAGGAGATCAAGAACATCACTGTGATTTTTTTTTTGTTTTATTCCTCTAAACAATTCCTGACACATCTTAAAAGTCAATACAAACAAAACCTGAATACCCAAAGGCACAGCTGAACTTCTGTGGCAGAGAGCTGTGCTCAGGCCGTGCCCTCACACAGTACTGACTGTACTCCTCAGACAGCTCCTGAGTCACCAAAGAACAAGTATTTCTTCAGTGTATGACTGATGACTGGCTCAGAACATTTCACCCCAGCATAACTGCTCTCGAGTCCCCAGTCCTTGGAGATACTCAGACGTCATCTGGAGATGGTTGGAGGAGACAACTGCCAGAGATACCTTCAGCCTCAACCATCCTGACATTCAGTAAGGTCTCACAGAGTAACTATTAAAGGCTTAATAGGCTTTAACAGGCTACATGAAGCACTTTATACTGGGTTTCCACCCGTAGTTTATATGTTTCTTCATTTATCAGGGCCTTAACTTGAGTCTTTCTTCTCCATTTGAATCTTCACCATTGCACCTGGGGCTGCCTGCAAGGCAGATCTGGGTTGTATGAATCAAACACATACAGAGCACTTCAAGTTTAAGGTTCCCCATATGGAGCAAGGTGCCTTGACTCCTTGAGTGATAATTTTTAAGTCACTATTCTGATGGATATTATTCTTCAGGTTTCTCTGTGAGAATTTTTTTTATGTGCAATCAATTTCCCCTTTATCTGCTAATTTTTTTTTAAGTTGCTAAGAACAGCTGGAAGATAAACAAGAAAAAAGGTCCAGGGGTACCTTGAAGAGGCAGGTTTTGAATACAGGAAAGTGAACATGAGGGCCAAAGAAGAGCCACGGGCTAGCAGGGATGTTTTTTGCAGGCTCCAAAATTTTCCTGTTCAGATGAAAATGACAACACTGGCATTGTTTCCTTGCCCTGAAGTGGCTGATTTCATCTAAATGTTGCACAGTCCTAGAGGAATTGGAAGGGTGAAAGCAGCAGGCAACTTTGAAAAGGAAAGATTTTGTATTTTCAGGGTGGGGTTTATCACTTTGTTCTACACCATTAATTATACATATCATGCATCTGGATCTGACAGTTTTATATGCTTTGCATCTCAGGTGAATCTTTTCCCTGGGGAGGGGGGAAAGAGAAATTAAAAACTTGCCAGGGTTGAGACTCAGGAGAAGGGTCCCTTGTCAGGATATTTTTTTTCAAGTCTATATAGTTGCTGAACACAATTTTCAAAGCAAAAATTTGTGTCTAAAACTCAAATCCTTAAACTCACGCTACAGAAACTTAAATAAGAAACTTGATGTAATGCCGAGCAGCCAGTAATCCCAGGAATGCCAGGGAAGTGCTGAATGCTGTGCAGGCTGAAAAACCAAGCCAGCAAACTGCAGATACTACATTTGCAGGTTTTCATGAAGATAGAGTTGTTGAAAATTCCCTGATTAGTTGGAGAATAGAGCTGTGGTTTATCTCTACAGGAGGAAAAGGAAAATGGATAATTTAGATTTAGATTATGAAAATGAAGTCTAGGAAAAATTCCTTCCTACCTAACTCTCAATCTAAGTTTTGAAACTTCACCTCTAAAGTGGCCATATAATTATTTTCCTACCATTTCTGCTAAGCTCTGAAGGTCTCCAAGGGCCCAATTCCTTTACTATGTTTATGGGATGTATATGCCCAGACACTGCTTTGGTGTACATCAGAATAACACCAGAATAATACCACACCGGGCTAGGGAACACAGATAAGGGCTAAATACATATTTCTTAAAAATAAGACTGCACTGTTAGAAGGAAAGTCCATCTTAGTTGGTCACATCCTTATCCTCCCTCTCCCCATCCCTGCAGCATGTCTTTGTTTGGTGCCCATCCCTCATAACCAGGACTGTTGGTGCCCCAGGAAGGCTCTATATTTTACTGTCTTCTTCCACCCACCAGTGGAATTGTGTGGCTCCATGATTTTGGTGAGAGGGTGGCTGCGGGCTTGGGATCCTCTCTGCTTGGTTTTGAACCCTAAAACTGAGGAGAATTTACCATTAAGACTTGGCTGAGCACCTTCCTAGCACATCCCAGAATGGCCCTGCCTCAGCCAGTTTCGAGCTTATTAATTTATGGCAGAGATTTTAGGCTTCCCAAATGTACCATCTATTAATAGGCAGCTTGATGATCAGCAGGCTCCTGCCCTGTAACTTTGATTTAAGCACATTTCCCTCGCTGCAGCTGAAGAACAATGTGGGAGCTGCCTAGCGCCGTATCCCAGCTCCTGCTTTGCTGAGCCCCTGGCTTTGCACGGGCAGCAGTCGCTCCTTATAGGAGTTTGCACTTCTTCCCTACATCCTGAAGCCTTGCTTTTGGAACATCTAACGTCAGCCTTCTGTGGCTGACCCTCACTGTATTTAACAAGTGTCTTTTGTTTCAGCAGCTTCTCTGCTAATCTCACACTTGGGTGAGATCGCTGTTGACGAGGTGAGCCCCTTCGAGGAGCTGCTGCTGCAAGAAGCCTCAGCTTAAATGGAAGTGGCAGCACTTCAGCAGGGCCTAGCGTACATTCTTTGACAGAACATAGATTCCCAAAGAGAAGTCATTCTTGCTGCTGTCATAAAACGCTGCTTTTTTTCAAACGTCAGCACCATATGGCACTGCCATCGATAGAGCAACTGCTACCACCATCTACTGGCAAGAGCATAGAAGGGAATGAACTGAGGATGTTGCTTTCGGGTGGGTCTGGGCAGGAAAAAAAAACAAGCAGTACAGTATATGATCATCTTTCATATGTCACCATCCAGTGCTGCACTAGTTAGTGATAGCTCTCCGGTTGCACTGGTAGGGAAGAGCCTCAAGAATGAGCTCCCAGGTAAAGCCTATTTGTTCCCTGCAGCTTGTGGATGGGACTTTACTGTTCAGTTCTGCCTTGCAGCAAGAGAAAGCCTGGCTGATCTGCCCTCTGCACTGCTTTTACTGGGAAAACATCACTAGGATGTGGTGCCACAGGAGAGCAGCGAGAGCGTCACATCCGAGTGCTCAAAACACGGAGTCCTGACAGAATATTTGTGTGTCTGAGCTGAATTCAGGGTGGATGGAGCTGTGTCAGCATTACAAAGTAACTGGGAGCTATAAGAGTTTAACAAAAAGAAAAGACTGTGCTGTAGTACAATGATTCACTCTGAATCAAATTCAAATATTATCAAGTAAGAACACCTTCTTTTACACCGGTGGGAATTAAAGCAAGCACTAAAAAAAATGTACTGACGGGGAATGTTGATACTTCATAACAACTTTCCTGATTTAACTGTAAAACTGTCTTTCCTTAGAGAGATGATTGTGTAGTTGTCTTAGAGATATTAAGCACAGAATCCTGGGGTTTTTTTGAACTTGAGTCTAAATGAACATACAGGCAAATAACATCTTAGTTTAAGAAATCACAGTGTATTTCCCCATTTTTCACTGACACTGATTGAAAGATAATTGAGGGTCTTGGATTAGGTTCTAACATGAGGCAAATAAATTAGTCCTGTTGTATTCAATCAATTTTGGTTGTGTTCTCTGCATAAATCAAGTCCAGAAGAGATCTTAGCTAAGGCATTTAATTCCAATTCTTTTACCTGACAATAAAAAGAGAGCCAGGCCAAGAAGATTTTTATGCTCACTTATAGACTACCATAAGGGATCATAAAGAAATGCACCAATACCTCTGTCAGAATCAGATATTCAAACTCATAACCAGACAAATCAGGACATGCTGGAGTCCCAAAACCCTGGCCACACATTTCTTCCTGAGCAGTGCATGGGACATGTCTGCTCTAACCTACAGGACAAATATCAGCCCAAATCTTGTCTGCCTCGACGTGAAAACATCTGACAACCAGTTACTCTCTGGAAGAGACTTTCCCATTTGAGGCAGTGGTCAGCAACTTTCAAACTTCCAGACAGTGATGCTGATTCATTACCATTTAATCTTGACAATCTCCTGCTATCCTTTATACTGGATAGAGGGCACAAGCTACAGCTGAATGCCAAGGAGCAAGAACTGGTACAAGCATGATGTAACACAGCCAAGTCCTGAGCCAAGATCTGCTGGACCAGCCAAATTGCATCCCAGTGAACTATTTGAAACGATGAAACCATCAGTTCTTATAAGCTGGACTCTGCATCAGTGCCCAACACCAAACACTGCCAGGAAGTCTTACTATATTTCACTTTAAGTAACCCAGGCACTTGGAAGATTACTCAGACTGCAGACCCCCTCTGCCTGTTTCAGCCAGCTGAGAACTCAACTGCTCCCACAGTTTACTGCAATCCTTGAGAAACTCTGATGCTTTGTAGAAATTTTACCCAAAAAGTGGTCACCCAGTCCAAGTTCTGAAGAATAGTCTCAAAAAACAACCCCTTGAATTGTCATTCTGCTTCATTCAGGACACATTTCCCCCTTTCTTCCCTGAAGTGATATGTTTCTTGAAGAAACCCACCATCAGGGGAGAGTTTTTACAGTTGTTGTTTTATGATTTGGGATGAAATTACCACTCAGATCTAAGATCATAAAACTTCCCATTCTCTGTGTTATGTGCCAAGTACATCTCTGTGCTATTGCCCTACAAGATACACAGAGTCCCGACTGCTGAGATCCAAATGCCAGCAAGACCCAGGCTTAAATTTGAAGAGGTCACCAGTAAAACTATCTAAACTGCTGCAGAGCTTGTATTGTGAAGCATCTACTGCCCCTGCCTTGCCTGGTCTGCTCCACCAGCCCCTCCTGGATTGCTGGTGGCTCTTGAACCACACCCTGACAGCTCTGTCACCAGCTTGTATCTGATCAGTGCTCCCACACCTCTTTGCAACAACAGCCTTGCTCCACATGTGCCTATTGATCCTTTCCCTCACTCCTTTTTCCTGTGGCTGAGGATCCCCAGGCAGGTGCAGAGGAGACCCCTTTATTACACAAACCAGGCCTTTTAAGGCATTTAGGCCTTTGCATAGCTTAAAATCATAACAAGCATAATCCAACCAACCACCATACACCACGATGTGAACACCCAATGGTTATATGACTTGTTTTTCTGCCTCTAATTCAGCTCAGTCACTTTCCCACAGTCCTTTTTGCTTAGCCAAAGTAGCAGGCCTGAGCCATGATTTTACAAAGGTAACAAGGCCCTTATTTTATAAGGCTTTACCTATATGCAACATTTTTCCCTTCACCAAATATCAACAGTCCCCTCTTCTTTTCCAGGCTCCCTTCCCTGGCACCCACTGGGGGCACTTCCACTGGAGCTTATGGATGGATTTTCATTTGAAAGAAAATCTTTAAACTTCCCTTGATATAAACACACACAACTGACTTCAGCTGTATCAGCCTCATGACAGTTCAAACTGTTCTTCAAGACCTCCAGAAGTATATGAGAAGTAAGAAAACAAAAGAAAGTAAAATGGTTTATCCAAACCTCTGCACCAAAATAATGCAATTTCCCTGATACTTTGTAATTCATTTATTTTGGAATTAAGGTTAGAAACCAAAGTAAATCATTCTGTCTTTTTCTCCTTTTTTTTTCCACTTCCTTTTTACAACACTGTTGCAAGTAGTATTATCTCTTTAGAATAACTATTACTTCTGCTTCAATATTTTTGGCTTTTCAGATGGTCAAGTGTCCAAGGGATGTTGTTTCTTTGTATTAAAAAGCCTAGATAATCCAAACATTTTATTTGGTTACTTCACTTATCCTTAAAACCTTGTTGGTCTGGTTTTTTTCTCCAAGTCCTACCCTGGATTTTTATAATCTGTAACTGCAGGAAGGTAATTCTGTGGTAAAAGCATGGTAGAGTCTTGATTCTCTGTCATAATTACATTACTTTCTTTCTGTCCTACTTATGGGCCTAATTATGACCCTATAAATCCTGCCAGAATGCTGCAGGTACTCAGTATTTCCATTTTCTCCATTTCCTACTGATTATTTTGTGAAGACATCCAGCACATCACGCATTTGAGCTTTGCTGGTGCCAACAGCTCCCAGCTGGGTGAGAGAACAGAACTGAGATTTCTGTGCTGGTATCTTCTTCAATAAAGAAAATTAGGCGGCATTGAAAACATCTATATACTTACAAACTTGTCAAAATTCAGGTGTTGAGGTCTTCTTTTTGAGGTGACTTGGTCACCAGATGCCCAGTGACTACGCAGTGTATAAGTCACTAGGGCTTACCACAGGATTTTTTGCAGCAGCTGTTTCTTCTCTTGAAGCAGTGCAGCAATGATTATTAATTGCTCCAAGAGCCTTGGATGAAAGGACTTGCAAATGTAGAATACACTGCTCACTCTCATTAATTCATTTTGTAAACTACCTCAATGTCCTTCTTAAGCTGCTGCTGCATCTGGAGCTGTTTCCAGTTACAGTTGGGATTAGCTTTAGACCAAATGGAAATTTGAATAACCTGGCTATGAAAGGAAAAGAACAGGCTGTTCACATTTTTATTTGCAACATTGTGTATTTTTACAGATCCTGCAAATATTAATGAACAAGTAAATGTTGACCATTGGGCTGCCTTCTTTCTGATTAATGCATTTCCTCACAATAAACTATGATCCTCTACGTTTCCCTCCAAACCCTGCTGCCTGAAATATTCATTAATACTGCATCTAAAAAAATTCTTTAGTATAACTCTTATGCACCTTTAAGTATCCAAAGAGTGCTGGACGTGTACCAGAGAAACTTGCACAAATAAGAAATCCCTATTTATTTGCTGTGAATTTGGAAAGGTTGTTTTAAAATGATCTGATGAAGTAAATCCAACAAAAATAGTGCCCTGGGATTTAAGCATGATGGACTGGTTGCAGCTGCCTTAAAAAACACAATCTTCTTTAAAACATGTCTTTTTCTTCAAGGGAAAAAAAAAAAAACCCAAATCTTTAGGGTAAAATTATCCCTTATTTGATGTAAGAGAAAATAGTTCACTGTAATCAGCTTTCTTCATCTCACTAATGAATAAGTCAAATTCATTTCAGGGACAGATTAGTCTTTCTCATGATGTGACATACTCTGGAATGCCATTAATGCTTTGTGCTGCACACACAGTGTTCGTTTTGAGCTACCTATGCACTGTTCACAGCACTTTAAATGATTACATGGTAGGTGTGTGTTTATATATAGTATGTAATCATCTCAAATGCTGGGATTGCAATGTGAATGGGTAATAAGAAATAAATTCCACTTTTGATTACATAGGCCTGTGATTAATTGTTTGAACTTTGGTAAATGAAAAGACTTAATTAATTAAAAAAAAAAAAAACAACCAAAACCAGCAACTCTTGAAAATGGGCTGTTATTATTTAAGGTTAATATATATTTTATGGGGTTTATGTGCAGAGTATAGCACTTTTTGGGGTTTTTTTCATTTTTTATTTAATTTGGTTTATTACCTTATTCATTGATTTCCCATAATAATGCTTGTGCTTATATACTGCCTTTCACTTGGGCTCATAAGGTACTTTACAAACATTAATATATTTTTCTCACCCCTTTTATTTACATTCCCCTTCTAATGAAACTATCATAGACTAGCTGTGTATAAATTACACTGAGAGCAAGAGAAGCAGAAGGCAGAACATGTACCAGCCAGAAAAAAAAAAAAAAATTACAATTACTGAAAGGAAAGCCTGAAATGCCATATCCCAGGTGGCTGTTCCACCTTCTGGTCTGCCCTCAGCAAGGAGAAGTAGGATCGTGGGTAGTACAGCTGCTTTGGGGCTGAGCCAGCCATACAGAGGTCACGCAGACATTGGGTTAACCTGCTCTTAAAAATGTCCTATTACAGAAATTGTGTGTGGAGAGCAGAGACTCTGTTCTCACCCTGAACTACCCGTGCTGTTGGAAACTTTTTCCTAATGTCTAATCTAAATCAGCTGCTCCAGGTTTAGCTTATTACTCCATGTCTCATTCACTTGGACACAGAGAAAAATTGCTTCCTACCTTTGCAGCAGTCTCTTCTCAGGTTAAAGGCAATTATCCTGTAGCACCTGTGTCTTTTTTCTTCTTTAGATGAAATAACAGCAGTTCATTAAATCTTCACTAGTGGGCATTCTCGTTGCCTTACACTTGCAATTACACTTACACTGCAGGTCTCCAGTGTTATCTTCAGTGAAGCCTAGTGTTGGAAATGGACATCAGATTTCACCAGGGCACCTTTCACTTACCCTGCAGGGCTTGTTTCTCCTTATAGAATATTCTGAGTCGGGATAGACCCACAGGAAGCATCCAGTCCAACTCCTGGCCCTGCACAGACATGTCAACAATCCCACACTGTGCATCCCTGAGAGCATTGTCCAAATGCTCCTTGGGCTCTGTCAGCCCTGGAGCTGTGACCATTCCCTGGGGAGCCTATCCAGTCCCCCGCCACCCTCTGGGGGAAGAACCTTTTCCTGATATCCGGCCTAAATCTCCCCTGACACAGCTCCAGCTGTTCCCTTGGGTCCTGTCTCTGGTCACCAGAGAGAAGAGATCAGTGCCTGATCTTGCATACCCAGAGAGTGCTTGTGTTTTGCACAGCAGCTTAACAGTGGTTTCTTGCACTAGTGATGCCCAGTAACAGGCCAGACCTTTCCCTGCAGATCCATCACCCAGTGTATTCTGAACTGGCACAGCTGGCTATCCTTGTACAAGCATATTGTTGGTCAGCATTGTAAAGTTCATATTTATCCCTAAATCAACTCCACTCTCTATTTCAGACCATTGCTCTAAATTATAAAGTTATTGGAAAAAAATTCCCTATTTTCCCCAACATGCCTGAATCTGCCTAGGATGATATGGTCTGCATATTTACTAAGCATAACCTTTGCTTCATCATCCAAGTTATTGATGAAGAAGCTACTGCTGCAACCAGAGTACACAGGTTGCTGTTGAGAGTTTGGCAGTGAGTCATTAATAACCTGTCTGTGAAGGAGGCCTTCCAGACAGCCCTGTATCAACCTTAGGGCAGTTTAATCACAGACACACTTTTCCCAGTCTTCTTTGGAAGCCACCATGTCATGCTTACAAAGCTCAAATTATATTGTACTATAGCCACTCTGTTCTTTCATAGAAAAAAAAAGCAGAAACTTGGATAATTTTCTTTTGACAGATCTTTGTTGTTTCACACTTCATTTTGTTCTGCCATGTGTTTGGTTTTTTTTTTTTCCTTACAAATGATTTGTTTCTTCAGTATTTATTTCTGGGAAGGCTGGCTGACCTGTAATTCCTCTGATCTTCCTTTCCCCTCTTTTTAAAGATAAGTACTGCATTTACTCTTTTCCAGGATCTAGGACTTCATAAATCCTTCATACTTTCTCAAAGATAATCTTTGATGCCTCTATTTGATTCACCTCATTCATAGCTCCCAGTGAAGAGACCAAGTCCACCCAATTTCACAAGTCAAAAGTTGCTGTGATGATTTCTTTACTGCTGTAGCTCCAAATCCTGCTTCTCTGCTGCTGTCCAGCTGATCTTCCTACTGAGAGCTGAACTCTGATTTATAGGAAAAAAGTGGTATGAAAGTATGTTGGCTTTCTCAGTGGTACCTAGCAGGAAAATTGCTATCTAAAACAGTATCCCAGCACTTTCTATCATTGATAATCTCTCTATTCTTTCCTGGAGTGTCATATTCTGCGCCCTAATGAAAAGGCTGACTACTGCAATAACCAGAATAACTCCTGCAGAATCCCACTTAATACATCCTCCTCGTTGCATCTGATATTGTACAATATATCATTATTAAACCAGTTGTATATATATATATATATAAGTGTAAAGGGCTATTTGGGCGTCTTCCTGCTCCTTCCACTTCATCTGCAAGATTGTTTTAGAAATACAGATTTGACAGGAGGCTTGAGGAGTGTCTATGAAAGGCTTTCCTTAACCACAGCCACCGACCACTTTCATTCTGCTTGGCATTTAACAGACTTCATTTACATGGTTACAAAATATATGGCACTGGCATAACGCTTGCCATCAGAAGAGTTCAAAGCACTTTCCACATGAAACTTTTTAATAAGGCAAAAGAAAGTAAAGTGACTTTCCAGAGGTCGCCCAGCACGTTATGGGCTGAGCCAAGAACAGAGTCCAGACCTCCCAAATCCCAGGCCAGTGCTCCATCATTATGTCATCCAGCCTCCCATACTATTAATGCTCAGCCTAAATATATTCTTGTAGCAATTGATTTAGTGCCATTAGTTTCAGACAGCTAATCCAAAGCTCCTTTAGTTATCCAGCCCTCCAGGGATTTACTGGAACAAAGAACCTCAAGATTGATCCAGAAAATAACATCATAACTTTCCCAGGGATCCTAGCTAGATTTTCTTAGTGGCAAAGTTATTTTGAAGGAAAACGATCACCTGTAATTCTAAATCCGCTGAAAATCAAATGCAAAGATTAAATTTAACTAAATATATTTGTGACCAGGCCCACAATGGTTTTCTGCATTTCCTTTTCAGACAGCATTCAATAAAGATGTACAGCAGTAACTAATGGTATGCAGTCAAGATAATGATTGTGATACATGAAAAGAGAATTAAGTAAAAAATCCTTAGGGTCTTAAAGAGATGAGAGGGTGGGTGGAATTGGAGGCTGCAGAAAAATTATATTCATTCAGCATCTCTTGGGCACAAGAGGAGATAAAGGTTCTGTGTGAATTACAGAAACAGACCAGATTAAACAGCAACCAAAGGGAGATACATACAGGCATAAAAACGACCTTGGAGTCCCAAGCCTTTGGAAGTGCCTGGAAGGATGCAGTTCAAAGTCCTCAGAAGATGGCACAGAAATTGGAGATCCAAAAGTTTCCTGTTCGTTCAGTGTGTGAGAGAACACAGGCAATTGGGAGAGCCAGACCATGAGAAAGATCAGGAGGAGGTGCAGAAATCTTTGTATCAAATAAACCACACAGTTTTCTATGCTCCTGGCTTTCATAATCCAACTTACTGAACTAGGCAGGAGAGGGTAAATGCACCTTTCAGTCTACTGTCTGAGACCCATACAGTGATTTTCTCACTCACCTGGATTCCTCCATGGTGCAGTTTCAAATTATTGAAGCTTTCAGAAAGTTTGGCTAATGCTGTGTGCTCTCCAGGATTGTAGATCAAATAATGGAATATTATCTTCTTTCCATGTCCGTTGTATGTTTCCTTTACAGGACATTTGTTTTTCTCATCCAGCCAGCCTTTGGATCAGACCTTATTCTTTATAGTGCTTTTTAATTGCCATTATATAACAATGTCAATTACTGGGTTTTATGTCAGTGAAATCTACCATTCCTTTTACAGTTTAGAGTAACTTATTTTTATTATTTCTGCTTCAATATGGATGTCGGTGTTCTTAACAGCAAATCTAGTACTAGTTTCTGTTTTCTACAGCTGAGTACATTAAGAGGAAGCCTTGTGCTTCAAATACTCTCCTGTGTACACAGATAAAATAGAAAATAAAAATTAAAAATACAGAATCAATTGTTTAAAGAGAAAACTTTGGAATTGTAGCAACATAGAATGGAAAAAGAAGACTTTCTCAACTCTAAGCAGAAACAGCCCTGAACAAAAGGAAAAATTAAATTTCATCCTACCACATTTTCAGTTCACTGATGCCACAATTTTACATGGATGGAAAGACTAAACATCTGGTTTTCCTTTACATTCATATTCAGCATCCACCAGGTCTGATGCATTACACTGTCTGAGTACATCCCAGCCTCAGAAAAACAACTGAGATTTAAAATAGTACATCTCAGGGATGGAACATTTAAAGAAACAGCAGACTTGGGGAAAAAAATTTCTCACTAGGTTTTGTACAAGAAAGACCACTGTAGATTGCTATCTACCCAAGCTGAGATCTAAACATATTTTTATGTACATAAAAATATATAAAGAAAAACATATATACTTTTTATAAAGTGTATTTTAAATATACCTTTCATGACAGAACCGAGAAGAAAAGCCTGTGACTCACATTTGAGTGCAGAGCAGGTTTACATGCAAATCTCTCAACTCATTCAGGGGAGATGTTTATCTGTAGGCAGAAAGCAAACACCTCTCAATACTAATCTCATGTGATTGATATCTCAATGTCAGAACTCGAGCTCTGAATCTTCAATAAATTGCTCAACCCCCATATAATATGCTACTGTATCTCTGTCTGCCATGAACCCTGTTCGAATCCAGTGCTGCCTGGTTTATGTCAGGCTGTTTATCACCATCCTGGCCTCAAAGCACAGCACCAGTCAAACATCTGCCTCCTGCACTCAGCTGCCAGGTCTGAAACTTGGAGTACTTGAAGTAAACCATTATAAATCTCACACAAGGTAATTTGCAGTGTTCTATCATCTCAATCTATCAGCCTCCTCCAGTCACTGCTCAGACTGCAGCAGCCCACAGTGCTCCAAGCCTTAATCCTTGTGATTTCTGCTGGCAGCCCCTCAGCAGCCTGACCTGCATGGCAACCTGCCTCAGCAATACCTCAGCAATTGCTTATGGCCTGTCCAAGGACAGAAAGATAAATGTGTTGAGGGACCTACTTTTCCCATCCTGAAGCTGTACAGTGTCTCCTAACTTTGTCCACATTTCCCAGCTCTCTGTAGCTGTCTTTTCTGAATCAGATTCCAGTACCAGTGTCAAATGAATCAGGTGTATCAGTCATGACAGTGTGATTTCTAACCACTTGTTTTGTTTGCCTTGTCATTTTTCACCTTCAGTAAAGAGAAGCACAAGCCAGGGAAGGTCACTTTTATTACTTTTATTACCTGTTTGGACGCTGGTAGTTCAGGAATGGGGGATGAAACTTAGAAGAACAACTGCAATTCCTTGCACACTAAAGTACACTGACTGTGCTATATTCTGATAAGAGATGTGTTCTCTTGTACTGGTTCCACTTGTGCTGAGTTTTCACCTGCCCTTAGCCAAGCACAAACTCTGTGGGTTTTAAGAGTTTTCACAGAATTGCCTTTTGCCTTTCACCTGAGTAAAACCTGAGCCTTCTTTCACCCTCCCGGAACTGACAAAAAACCCACTCAGAGATGCATGTCTACAGGAACATAAGCTGAAAAGAGATGGCCATAAAGCAGCAGCAGCCTTTTGTGATACTGATGTGCTTGGCCATATTCCCTTTGTGCTGGCCTTGCCTTTTCCATGTGCTAAATGACCTGCAAAAAGTTGTTCAAGAGTTTCTTCAGCTGTTCTGTGCTAATGGAAAAGTTACACATCAGGCTCATGTTCCCCTCCTAAGCTGAGCTGAGTCTGGTGCTCACAGAGGGAAAAGCATAAAAACAGCCTGGAAGTATTTCTTTCCTTTTTTGAATTTTTTTTCTTGGGTCAATTTTAAGAAGTAGTCCTGAGAGAATTCAGTGCATCTCCCTAATACTTTTTTCCAAATATCCCTCTGAAGAGCATGTCATCACATACCTACCTATACATGTCTGCACTTTCTACAACAAGGGCTATGCTGAATGAACACAATTTTTTTATTTCTACACAGCTGAAATTTGGTAGCATCAGCATTTTGAATTCTGTTCATGAAAGGAAAATGGTAATGACAAATTCTTTTTATGGAAGTATCTAAAGAACCGCTGGGAAGAAAAGAAACTCTGAAGCTACCTTTCTCTTTGGAAAGATACAATTCTAAATGCCATGTATCTTTTCAGCAACTGAAAATATAATGATAGTAGAAAGTTTCCTTTATTAATTACCACAGCTTTTTTCTTTTTCTTCTACTAGAGCAATTTTATCAGGTAAACCTCCAGGAAAACTTTATATTTATAGTAGTAGACAGATCTTTAATATCTTCCCAAAACAACCATAACTCCTAGCCTACCACAATAATCATCTTTGGCCAAACACAGTGGAGAGATACAAATGTGTCAGGATGACAAGGTGGTGGCATTTGGTGAATTTTCAGATACACTTGGTGTGACAGGCAGCTCAGTGGGATTTGTCTCTTTAGGTGAATTTTCACCCTTTAGGTGAATTTTCACCAAACATACACTTTCTAACACTGTCTGGAGCCTCTGATTCTATGAAAGAAAACTCAAGGCATGTACACTTCCTTTAAAAAAAAGAAAAAAAAAAAAAAAACCTTAATAAGAAAATTGCTTTTTATTGCTACACTAGGCAGCTTCTGATAGCCCAGGAGAAACTTTATTGACCAGAATAGATTTGTTCATAAAATCCAGGACAGCCTCACACAGCTGAAGCTTGTTCTAGTACAGATCAAAGTTTTACATGGGACATCATGAACAGTTTGAGTTCACTGAGGTAGAAGAGAATAGAAGAGAGAACAAGAAATGAACATCAAAACTTAGATAAGTTAGATCAGGTTCTCTCATGTGTAAATGGTGGCAACTTCCCGAGGACTTTCAAATCTGTTTCGCGACATTATCACTTCTTAAGTAGTCTTAGAATTCTTTGTTTCCACTTCACTTCAAAATATACCCCTGCTGGAGCATCTCCTCAGGTAAACATTAGCCTGATTTCAACGCGCCAGCCAAAAAATGTCTTTGAACTAATCTTTTCTATTGGCAGCTGAACATTTTCTGTTATGTTGGAAGGACAAATATTTTACCATGGCAGGTACTTTTAAAGCCAAATCGAGACCTGACCTTGGTATCCACAAATGTAATACATATTTGCAAAGTAAATTCTGAAAGCCAAATCCACCGTCTGCATCTCCACATGCTCAATTCACACGTTGATATTTAGAAACCAACTAAGATTTATAAAAGCAAACACAAAAGTGTGGGCAAAACAACTTGCTCACATGAAGAAAGTAATTATTCTTCTGAATATCTGCTCCTTACCTGACATGTCAGTCTGAGGATTTAATGCCCAAACAACATCTTATATATAATTGCTAACATTAACTCCTGTGTTAATGCCAAAGTACGTAATTTTGTGATAGATTTAAGGTCTTAATGTATTCATCCCTTTTTGTTTAAACAACAGGCTGGAGCTCGCAAGGTTCTGACATTTGTTGGTTTTGGCAAAACACAAAGCTTTATAGATGTTTGTTATGTGCAGGGAATTAAAATGCAAATCTCCTTAGCACAATGAAGGCATTTTGTTCTCAGGGCTGAAAATTTACCCAAAGTATAAAAATGATTGAATAAATGGTTGCATTCGTAACTATTCACTGACTTCTGCTCTTCTAATTTATTTTCCTCATCCACACTATTACTAGACGAGTTGTTCACTGAAAGCTCATTTCATTGTGAAGCCCAAAACTATTAAGAAAGGAAGCAATTCCTTCCACCACTTTGAAAGACAACAGCCTGACGTGCTGTGTATACTGCCTGAATTTAAAGCTATTTAGTTTTTCTCTCAAGGGAAGGTTGTGACAATGCTGTCTCAACATAACCCATCTTTTAATCACCAGTTATAATAATCATGAGAGAGGATATTCCTGGCCTGTTTCACCTGGCTATATTTAATGGAAAATGCATCACTCAGCCATGTCAGAAAAATGAGACTCCAGCTCCCCTCTTCCTGCAATATCAAATTATCTGGTAATGCAGATAAAAACACAGCACATCACAGCTTGCAGCTCCAGCTTCGGGTTGCAGAATAATGGTAGGAAATAATAGCTGGCATATTTAAGTTCAGGATAGTTCCAGAAATAGCTGGTGCTGCGTACTGTAAAGCAATATTAATAGAACAGGCCAGTTACAGATCAGAGGCCCTGTGATTTTATCACTGCCATTTGGCATTATATACTTGCATATCAATGAAATATGTCATCTAAGACATAGTTCTATTTTCTCACATGGAAAGAGCCTTTCTCAGTTAATTTAAACTGCAGTTCAGCTCTGAATGGGGTCACAGTAAAAACTGCTTACCTTTCCACAGATTTATTTCTATGCCCATGTATAGCTGATACTTCACACTGCTAAATCTCTTCTTTTTCCCTCTTCACCCATTTTTACTCCTTCAACAAGGACAGAACCAGTAGAGCAAGGAGCATTTGTGCAGGTTACTTGTCGCCAGAGCCATCAAACCTGTTTACTGTGATCAGAATAATTACATCATTATCCGTGTTGGTTCAGTAATGATGAATGATGCAAAAGGAGAGAAGAACTGAGCTGGACTCTCAGCCCTCCACTTGAATTTCCATCAAGGAAGCAAACACTTCCATGGCCACTAAAACTCCTAAAACCATGTTCCTGTGGATTTATGTCCTGCGCTTCAACTACCAGTTGCCCAAAAGTGCCAATTCTCATTCCTCAGCAATAGGAGAGTATTCCTGTGGGGATGATCTGGTGTCTAGATGGTTTCCCAGTAATTAATGATAAGACTAATGTAATAACTGACTTTTTAAAGCAATTATGCTTAACCTACAAGCATATGAAGCTTTTGTAATGAAATGTAAGAGCTCACAGCCAATTCTTTTCCACAGAAAAGTGGAAAATATCTCTACTTCAAGGCTAAATTTTTACAGAAATAAAAAGAAAATCAGGTACTGCAGGCGCTCACAGAAAGCTGAATATATACATAATTTCAGCCAAAAAAATATATCAATCATTCAGACAAATAATTTTTTTTCATAATTTGAATCACAAAACTCTGCAAGGCACACATCAAAAAGCTGGTGATCTGGTGATGATGGTCTCTAATTTAACTTTGGATCGTTATAGACATTTTGGTGTGTAAGATCAGCGCAAAAACATTCTCCAACAGCTACACAGGAAAAAATGCATGAGTGGACTTATTCCTGAAAGGTGCCTCTGAGAGGGAGACTTACTCTCTTCATCACTTACTACAGTGTCTTGTGCCTTGTGATGATGTGATAGGAGCTTTTGTTATTTCATTTCCAACCTGTTGTCACTGTTGGCAGAACGGAACCAATTTTCCACTGAAGTCATCTTGGATTCTCCTGTTGCCTTCCTTTAAAATAACGAGGTAATATTTTATATGTATGTAGTAGCATTTCTCTCATTCATGTTATTTTATAACAGCCTTAACTTATAAATTCCAATAATACATACATGTCAGGACACGTGCATACATATTTTTACGTGTGAAATTGACACACCTACAAGGGTGAGTGCCTGACAATGACATACATCCTCATACAAATATATAGACCTCAGACAAATAGGCAGTTTCCCTCTGTAACTAGAACACTGAAATGCAATAAACCCATTTATAATCATCCTCCAAGCACATGAAAAGTTTCCCATAAATGTTGTCATTTGACCTTTTCAGAAAAGGTCACCAAAAGGCCATCGATCTCTCATTGGATTTCGATTACACACACTTTGAACCAAGGATCTTTACATTTACTGCTCCCATTTATCACAGAATGCTGATTACAGGAAACATCCAAATTCTGACATTTCAAAGGTCAGTTTGCAATTTTTAAAGATTCCCCTCCATTATTAATTTTATTGCCTGCTCTGCTCCACAAGTAATCCATTAGAAATACAAGTTTACTTCTTGATCTAAACAATTTGTATCAGAAGCTCAGATTTGAGGGGAATTAAAAACCACTAAACTGAAAAACAAATTATTATGCTGGTTATTCATCAGAGGAAAAATGTTTTGCTCAAGATAACCATCTTTACATTTACACAGCTGCAGAGGCGGTTGGTTATTTTTTTGGAAAAGAGGGGCTTGCTCTTAGTTTTCCTAATCATATTTCAGATAAAAGGTGAGACACCAAACTTGCAAACAAAGAGGTGTGTATAGCTCTGGTTTCTGACTTACCACGTTACCAGGTATAATGTCAGTAGCATTACAACTCTCCAAATTCCCCAACTTCTCCAAGGTCATGCCTAGGCGACGTGGCAGGCATGTCAGATCAGCTCCTACATTCTGCTTCAACATTTCAGTGAACACACAATCTCTTTTTGAGTGCTCATAAAATAAATGCCTTCTCAAATACATTTTAGTCCAGGATTATTCGTCATTATATATAAATAATTATTTTATCCACAAGTCTTAATTTGGCGTTCTGTTGCAATAATAAAGGGAAACAAATGCTCATAGATCTGAGTGCTAACATGATGCTCAGCTTATTATGGAAGGGGAGCAATACCTCTGATTTTTTTTTCCATGAGGTACTTGCATCCCTTGCCAACAGCAATCCTGGAGTCTTGGTAGAAAGGTGCTTCTAACTGAGCTTGAAAACCCCACAGATGTACATCTTCAAGCAGGCACAGCTACTGTCATGACCTCTAAAAGGGTGTTAGAACATGAGTGGCTTTTGCTATTCTTTATCCATTATTGGATATGTGCAAATACCATTAAGTACATTTGCAAGATCACGCCCAGTTCTTCCTTGCCCTGCTCCCTACTGTCCCACCCTCCTCAGGGTTATGCCACAAAACTATATAATAATTAAATAATATTTAATTAAATTTTGATATTTAACTTCAAGAGAAGGACTGGTAAGCCCTGCAGTGGTGGGCCCTTGGTCCTGGGATTCAGGAACCCCAAGACTTTTTTTTTTTTTTTGGTGCACCTTTTCACAGGTTGAATTGACCTGTGGTGTTACATCTTCATTTTGAGCACTACTACACTGAGGTATATTTTGATATGAGATATGGGATATGGGGGCTTTGCAGAGAAATTATATGCTTATTCCAGAGTAGCTGAATAAATACCAAACAAATAAAATTTGACAACCAAAGTAAATCTTACACCTCTGGCATTGCCACAGGACTGCAATAACATATGCCCTTTCCCTTTGGGATAATTTGGTCTGAGCACTTCAAAATGCATAATGTGGATATGCTCAGCAGTGCTGTTCTGACTCTTTGTGGGGGAACAGTTTCTACACCAGCATTTCATCCTGGCTGCCAGCTGAGGCTCAGAATAACTCAAATATCTGTTCTAATGCCATAGAAGATGGCAAGAACCATGAAGTGCCATGACCAAAATGTGTCATAAATTATTCCTGCTGAGCACACAGACTCACAGATTCAGGATCAGCCCACATAACTCATCTACTACAGAGCATGGAAGAAATCTCCCTGGATTAGTAAAATCCTACGTGTCAAAAATCAAAATGAGACAAAAGGGGGGAAAAAAATACCCGTGCTTTTTATTCCCACAGCCCAGAATTTTGACTTGCATTTTGAGAGCTACAGAATGTCAGATGGCTGCTCTTGTTTAAACCAAAAGCTGAATCCCTCAGGTCCTTCAGTTTTGAAAAATGAAAGAAAACACATCTAAATTACTTCCTTCTCCACCACTTCCATGCCCTGCTCTGATTATGGGTTTTCCTGTTTCTAATTCAAATGAAAGAAGAAAGACTTCTAAGCCACAGCTGGCAGGATATCATACTCCATTTCATTAGTCTTTTTAATAGAGATTAATAATATTCTCTCCTGTTTTAATGGGATATCACACTTCCTTATGTACCATGAGAAGCACTTTTGATAGACTAAATTCCAAGTAGTGCCATACGATCTTTTAGGGAGAGCTTTTAGGAGGTTTTCTATTCCTCTGTTGTGTACAAAAAAAAAAAAAAAAAAAAGGAAAAAAAATTGAAAGCCACATTTTCCACTTGCAGATAGCATTTTATCCACACAGATTATCCAGGGTGTACTTTACAGCTAATATTTTCTCAATCCTCATTCAGAAATACTGGGGTTTTTTTTAGTGTTTGCAATCTTGCTTACATTGCTGTTAATCTCAACCATATAAAAAAAGTCAGGCAAACACTAATGACTTATACCTTCATTGCAGTATACATTTGAGTAAAGGATTTATTCAGAGCACTACAGCCCTTCATTATGCATTAGACTGAGTAGTTTAGATTTACCAGCAGCACTTTGATATACTCCATGGAAAGTTAACTTTAGAATTGAATGCCTTAACTTTAGAACTGAATGCCTTAACTCATTTGCCATGTAACTGAGCAAAAGGAACATCTCACATTCTAAGGAGGATTACAAATGCAAGCTATTTGGAAGGGCTGCTCAAAACTCACTGCAGCAGCAGAGTGCATTTCTTTTTATGTTTCTGAACTCAGCCCAGTTGATAAAATGCATTAATTTGTGCTATGGATACATCGACAACCTTGCATTGCATTCTACATGAAAAATATTGTTGGCTGAGAGGTTTTGTTCTTTTATGTACTGGACTGGTTTTGAGGTGTTTTCATTAGCACGTTTGATAGGTCCTGGCTTTGATCTCTGCATCAGGAGGAGCTCTTTGGCACACCTTGCTGCAGAAGATGTATTACAAACCAAAGCAGAACAGACACCTGAGTGTCAGCGCTGAAGGAGAGAAAGGAAACCATGCAGTGCTATGAAAAGGATGAAGAGCTCCAAAATTGCCATGCCCTCCAACCTATCTGATCTCCTTGCTTTGTTTCGTAGAGTTTCGTTTCACCATTATTACAATTAATTGAGTCAGGACAATTTTAGTGCCATAAGGTACCTTCAAGATGCACAGCAGTAAGATACAACCAGCTACAGGAGGGCCAAAAAATCCCGGTTTCCAAGTAGATACAGCAAGGGTCTCAGCTGAAGGACAAGGGACTACTGGCTACATCAAGCTCCAATGTGAGTTCAACTGAATGGTTCAATGTCCAGAACTGGACCTAGTTTGTGAAAGTCAAAATTACCTCTATTTCTTCTACTACAGAATCAGGCAGTGAAACTTGCTACACTGACTATAAGAAAATACTTAAATTCTTATTCAGTGGGGTGTCCCCCATTAATCCAGTCAGAACAGAATTTCTGGTGACTTATGAAAATCATATTTTATGCAAGAAACTAAGGACTACTGAGACAATATCCTCAAGAAGGAGGAATGAGTTAGACCCTCAGGAGCATAATTTATTTTTACTATTTTAAAAATCCTTACTGGTCTAATAAAATCCCTGTGTTTTAGCATATATATAAATGCAGATATTTTAGTGAGGTTCTTTAAAATCCGTGATGGGCCAAGTCTCTCAGGAAGCCTTCAGTCTGATACAAGAAGATAATTTGGACTAGTTTTATCACAAAGAGGAATCCACCATGAGCTACTACTAGCTGCTGTTAAAACTGCTGGCAGTTTATAACCAAATCCAATATAGTATAACAGCAGGATTGTTTTGTTTGGACCAAAGGTCTGACTCCTTGTAATTACTCTAATGATTGCATCCTTTTCACAATGGCATTTATTTAAATTAGCACACCAAAAAATGTCCTGTTAGAGAAGAAAAAAGACTCTCACTGATCTTTACCATAAATGAAGCCCTCATAAGAACCTTCTGATAAGAAACCATATGTTTCAAATGCATTCTTCCCAGCCAGAAGTCGGGATAGAAATTCTATTTGAATTTAGGCACTGCTTCAGGACATGGCAAGTATTGTGTTCAGCAAAACTCCTGCATTGCATGCTGTTTAGGTTCAGTTCAGGAATTTTTTTTTTGTTTGTTTTGGGGTCAGTTTAAGGATAGAAGCCTTTGGACTGGTTCAATGTTTCCTGTGTAACTAAGCATTTTTGAGGCAGGTACACCCCTCAGCCATCCTCCCCCCACTGCTCTATGCACTTGTAAAGAGCCCACACGTGTAACAGAACTTGCCCAATATCACTTGAGCCAAGATATTCGCCCTGTTCGTACCAGGGAACTCTCAGAGTCAGCATTAAATAAAGCACTTAAGAGATTATTGTGGAGGAGAGGCTTTCACAATGCCAAAAGTGGACAGATTAAAAGACAGAACATCTTTCAAACTCAACTGCTGTGTGACTTAGTCTTTACCCATCGTACACTCTCCTGATGCATTGTCTTTTACAGCTTCTCAGCAGGTAGAAAAAGCTTTGATAGAAATATATATATATGTATGTAATCAAGGCGAGGCCAAAGGTGGCTGAGCTTTGAGAGATGAGAAGATTTTTGGTTCCAGTAGGAAAATTCCAAAATTGTCTTCAATGGATCTATTTCAGAATTTAACTGCTTTTGACATTGGGGGTACCCATGGGTTTTGTCTGAACTTCAGTGTGGGGTTTGAATCTGTGCTGGAAACTTTTTTGGTAACAGAACCTACCTTCCCTCCAACATCTTCTTAAATGAAAAACATTTTAAGTATTACTTCATATAGCCATCCCTAGGAAACTAGTCCTTCAATAAAATTTTAAGTTCTTAGGCACTAGGAGCCCAAGGGTTAATTCAGTGACTGTTGCTCACTGGGTGACCTGATTTCAGCATCTAACCAGCAGAATCACAATTGTTTTGTCACTGAGGCAGGGTTTACTAAGGGGTTACTTTCGAAAGGCCAGCAAGTGTTTCATGCCCAGCATACCCAATTTCAGAAGACTGCAAAGAGAAAAATCAGCTTGTGCATCCAGACAGGCTTTGTAAGCTTTTTGTCTTTGTTAAGTGAGAGGACAAGAGAAAGGGACTCCAGCACAGAGAATTACATGATCATGCAACACCATTGTCTGCTCACAGACCTGCAGGTTGCAGCAGGACCCGTGCTTCGTATCTGCCCCTTGATACTGGTGTCAGCTTTTAACAAGAGCTGTGAAAGATGGCTTAGCAGCAGGTTAATCTCATGAATTCTTATGCAGCCTGCTACTGTAAAGGAATAGCAACAGGCCTGAAATAAGAAGGGTGAATTAAATTACCTGGTTTTTTGTTGTTGTTGTTGTTGTATTTTGTGCTATTTATTTCTGGCTGGAGAGTGTGGTATTTCTTGTGGTTCGGCCTGGTTACTCCCCTCACTGAACGCTGAATTCCAAATCCAGATACCCCACAACCAAGGCACACTCTGGACTTCCTCAACAATACCATCTCCCCTACACAGTGTCTCTATCCTTCGGATCTCAATTCTATTAAAGTTGGTAATAAACATCCCTGTCTTTGAGCCCCTGACAGCAGGAAGAAAGTGCCTGAGCTCAGCAGAGCAGATTTCAGGAGCTGGTGTGTGTACTCCAGCCACTGGTGCTGAGCACAGCAGCCTCTCCTGCTTGTGCAGCTCTTGACCATTCCAAGGGTACTCAGGGGCTGTAGCACTGATGCCTTAAGTTTCAGCTTTCATGTTTTACAGATTCTGTGCTGCCTTAGGGGTGTAGATTTGAGCCTCATATTAAGTGTCAGTCAGGTCTCTTCACAGAGTAGGGAGACAAATCCTTTTCCTGCTGCAGACCAAGGACAATGGGTACAGGTTTCAGGGCCAAAAGCACAAACAACAGTGGACTGAAGAGAGAAAAACAAAAAGGATTGACTTGATAACCTGAAGCTGTAATTGGACAATTAAACCCCAATATGCAAATGGACCAAAACTTATAAAAGTGTGAGACCTCGTGACCAGTTGTCCATTTTGTGACCATTTTGGGTCCACCTTGGGTGTAGCCTTGGCCAGGCTCTTGTCCTGCCCAAGGTGTATCCTTAAAGGCCTTTCAATAAATATCTACTTTATTCTCTAGCTCTGTCCAGTGTCTGTTCCAGGTCAGCCTTCCCAAGGCATCAGCATCACTGTGCTCCATTTTCATGCAGTAATTGACACAAGAACAGAGTCACCTCGTGCCACTTGCTGTTCTCACAGCCTTTGTCTGAAAAATCAAGGCTCGAGCACAGTACCTCATTTGCCAGAAAATTGGTAGGAAGGCAGCAAACTTTTCAGCTTTTCCCGTGTTCTGCAGCTTCATTCTCAGCAGTTTTGAAGGGTTGGGATTTTTTTTTAAGGCCACAGGGAGAGGAGAAACGGTAATCAGAAGGAAATAAAGGTATCACAGCACCTTGCACGTGAATGTATCACAGCAGTCACAAGCACAAAGATTGCTCTGGTAGACAGTGGGGGGGGGGGAAATGAACCACAGCATTTCTCTCATGTCTAAAAATTTCCTCCCTAGTCAGCATCTTTAGGAATTGTATCTCCACCAAAGTAAAAACCATTCTGTTGTCAAGGAACCTCACTCTAAAACCATAGCTGACATTCAATGCTTAGCCTTTTCATGCTGCCAAACCAAGATAGGAATGAAGCCCATTAGCTTTCTGATTAAGTATAATAAGGACCAAGGTATAATTAGCTAACACTCAAAATCAATAGCTGGAATATGTTTGAGCAATTTATGCTATACTAATTCAAGAAAAAATAACTAAAATCTACTCAGATTTATGCTCTGAATGAACCAAACTGCTAAGAACAGTGGAGTGGGAGTTGTTCATGGACCAAGACCAGACAGGCAAATTTTAACCAAAATAAATGAGAAGCACCCATTCATTCAGAAGAGAGGTTTAGAATGGAAACAAGGACAAGGCCTTAGAACATTGGCACTGTGACTGGTAGAGCTCAATATGGCACTGATGGGATTAAATTCTATCAGGGAACTCTTCAGCATTAGGCAAAATTAAAACCTCCATAGGATGGTTGGAGGAGCCACTGGACTCATGCACTTGCACTTTAATTACATTGCAGGAATTGTTGCTGGCTGGCATGAAATGTTTGCTCCTGCAGATTGCCAGAGTGAAAGAGAAAGAAGCTGGCAACAATTCTGTTTCCCCATGTTATCCAAAAAGATCGTCCAGGGTCTCTAAGACCCAAAGTTACCATTTTACAGGAGCAGCTGTAAAAACCCCACACCAGATTACCTGGAATCCACACAAGTGACTGCACCTGCCTTCACCTTTCCTTCCTCTTGCTTGCTTTTCTCTTACTGTAGATATTTTTGTTTCTTTCTTCACTGGCTCCCAGAATAGTCAAGATTGCATGCCAGCCTCAAATATTTACTTTCAAAATAACCTTCAGGAGGGAAAAAAAAAAAAAGCTGACATTTTGTGGACAAAGAGACTTTTAAAACTTTTCACAATAGTTTGCATTGAGCTTACTGAACCCACTCTCTCTCATGTGATTGACTCATTATTTCCCATCAGTTCCATCAGTGAAAATGATTTCCAATATTTTTCAGAAAAAAAATACAATGTCAGTAGGGCACAGTCAAACACAATGGCTGTGAGCAGCTCAATAGACTGAATTACTCTTGCACAATTCTCTTTGCCCTGCAAAGAGACATTTTGCAGCATCAATTAGGTTCAGCAAGCATTTCGTTTAAAGTCAAGAGCTGGAAGAATAATGAATTTCTTTGAAGTCTGATGACAGCCGAGGCAACAGCACAAGTAGAAAGAGAAACAACCTGGAAAACTCATTTACATAAGAAATTGTACCAGCTGACCTTTTATTAGATCTGATCCTGTGAAAGATACCACTATATGAATTCTTCATTCTCACAAGCAATTCCTCATTTAATAAGGGCTATTTCCTGCAAATTATGGCACTGGGCTCAGTAACTCCCTAGTAAGGGTCAGTGAGAACAGAAATTATGAATGTAATGGACAAGTGCAGAGAACTGAGGTCCAGTGAATTTCACACCTCATCTATATTTAGTGTTAATTTGCAAAAGGAAATATCTGCTTGCTACAAGGAAATATGTGATTTGCCAAAATCTCTCTGTGTACCTTCAGTAGTTTTTGGGTTTTCATTTTGCAGAAAGCTACCCAAAACATTAGTAAATTGAAGATGCATAGATGTATAGTCACATACTTCTGGTTCTTACAGGTACCACAGGACTCCCAAACAACAATTTTTATTACATTGATAATGTACAGCTTTCCAAGAAAAATTAAGTAGGGAAGATGCCAGAGGTGCCAACAAATATGTGTATGGAAGGCTTGCATTGACACTCTTCAGCATTTGGAAGGAATAGCACAGAGATACAGGTAAACTGAGCAGCAAATTTAGGGGAAATCTGAAGAGAGAAGGCATGGGAGTGACAAAGAATAATTTGACTCAATGATACAAAATAGTTGTCTTGAAGTTACTGGGGAACAAAAGCACCTGGTAACAGTGAAAAAGAAACACTTCCTTTCCAAGATTGTCAAAATATACCTTTTTGTAGCAATCTCCTTGTGGGGTTTTTAGCATGTTAAGTTGCAACGTGAGCAGATATTTCTTCTGTGATTTCACTGCAGCTTTCAGTAGCCTTAAAATGAAATTATTTTTTCTTCACAGTAGCATCATTCTGTGACTATGCCAACAACTTCAGCAGAAAACAGTTTTCCAGACACTGCCAAATCCAAAATGCCATTGTCAATAAAGGATGAAACCAACCAGCACTGATTTGTTTCTCCAAGAAACATCAAAGGGCTTCCTAATAAATGCGCCAACTCTTGAGAAAAATAAATTTCCATTATTCAAAACAATTGCATGTTGTAAACTTATCCTTTTCCCAATCAGTTTATATTATCTTGGCAATGAATCATAGTCATTAATGAGTATTTCTGAGACAAAAACAAAAAAATTGAACCTTTGAGCATGTGTTTATAATATAGCACATAGAGACCAATAAATAGAAACAATATTTGCTCTTGTTTTTAGCTTTCAGATTACAGAGCATTTGGTAATAGAAAACATTATCAGTGATGAGGACCTCCTTGCTTTGCAGCTTGAGGGATGTTTTCATCCTGTTTCTTTCTGGGAGACTGTGTGTAAAACATTTCATCCCTTGGGCTTTTTTTGGAGGGAAAGAGAGACGGAAGAAAGTTTTGTTACGCCAGGAATAGGGGCACTTTTCTATCATGCTTCCAGCATGGAATAACCATAAGTAAGACGAATCCTAGTTCCATGGGGGTGCAGTATTTATTTCCTGTGTACTATTCACTCCCCTTCCTAAACATCATGATGCTATTTGCCATTAATCTCCAGCTGAACTGTATAAACTATATCATATCACTAATGATCTTCCACCCCATCCTGTGATTTTCTATGTACAGTAAAGCAGTTTGTTTTGACTTCACAAAAAGCACCTGCAGATCCAGATATTCTTAAGTTAAATAATAATAATAATAATTTAATATTTATTTTAGTATTTATTAAGAAGTTCAACAAGTTTATGAGAGTATTTCTACATATTTTATATTCACACTTTGCTATGTGTCTTTTCCAGCATTCAGATGAAAGTGGCAGATCAGTTACCCTGCAAGCCCATCCAGACTTCTTTTACAACTTCAATTATTTGCCACAACCAGCTTCATTTTCAGACTAAATAGATGAGAAATAAAGTAATTAAATAATACAAGTGGTCAGAAGTGTTCCATCCCCTAAACCTGAGGTTTTGGGAAAACATCACAGAAAAAACTGTTTCTACAGAAAACTGAACACCTGTCTGAAAGCCCAAAACTGCCAGAATGGTTTGTTTTCTTGAACAGCCATCACAAATGACTTTTAGGATTCCTATGAAAAAATTAGGAGAGTTTGGGTTGGTATTCAGATCTGCCTTCCAATAAAAAACGAGTTGACAAACTGACAACCTGGACACACACACACACATCCGTATAGTTGTACACTTATGTACACCTTATGTACATTTATGCACATCCTACAGCTTCTTCCACCAAAAGGCAGAGAGCTGAATCCTAGAACCAACCACGTGGACCAGCACTGTCATTCCAGCCAGTGGAACCAGACATAAGGCCACTCTTTGACTACAGCTTCCATGAATAAAACTGCTCCTATTGCAGATGCCAGTGTGAACAGAGTGCTCAGAGCTGTTCATAAATACACTGAATTAGAAAATGTCTCTATATGAACAGTGCATCTGAGCTAGACAGATTAGAGGATTAAGTTTCCCACTGCAGCAGTTCATATTAGATGACACAGAAATGTCAGGGATAACAGAAGTTACTACTGAAGCATTTGAAAAACTGAATATAAACCCCCTAACTTTAAAGCAAAAGCAAAAAAAAATAATAGATTCACAAATCAAATTAAGCAAGACACTGAAGAAGTAAATAAATTCTGAGTAGAAATTATTCAACTTTATTGATAAGACTCATTAAAAGGTCAGGTCTCAAACTGTTCTGTGTGACACACCAAAACCAGGGGATCCATTTCCTAACCTGCTGAAAGAGGCATTTAGGATAAATTTAATCAATTTACCTCTTAGCAATTCAAAGCTTTCTGGAAGTATGCTTGCATCTAGTAAAAGCTGCAGAATTTCTCTATGGGAGAAATCTAGTTATTCATCTTGCTTTCAAAGGATTGAAGGTGGTGTGGGGGGTGTTACTCAGAGAGATCTTCACGTAAAACAAACTGAATTGTCCAAACACAGAAACATCCTGTTTTAAAACCTTATCTCAATTCATAAAATGACTTCCCTGTTTGTTTTCGTTGTCTTTAATGTAAAACTAATATTTTTATCATAACAACAACAATAATAATTACATAATAAATATTTTGCAATTATTTTTTAGTAAATAACTAATTTTGTTAAATAACTAAATACTAATAACTAAAATAAATTGCACACTAAATAACCACAATGGAAGTAAAGACGCCTCCTGTTTTCCCAGTATCACCTGTGTGTATGGAAAGAAAATCCTGCATGGATTATTCTTGTTGGTTATTACACCCATGGGACTGGAGAAACACTTGTGACCTTCAGGACACTAAAGATGCTCGATATCAAACCCCAGAGAGAAGGTAAATTCACTGCTGATGTGGAAAAGTGGATGAAAAATTGCAGTTAATGGAGTCAGTTCCCTCTGAATCAGTCCCTTTGCACTCGCCAATGTTTTTCTGTCAGGTAAAAGAATGAACTTCAGTCTACAATAAATCACCAGGTGCCTGTTACCTTCTTGAGGGTCAAGTGTTTCTGTTTGCATGGAGAAGTTGGAAAGAAGCTTTAATTTTAAATGCATCTCTGTAGCCCCTCATCTGTACCACCAGCATGGGCTCGGTGCTCCACTTGCCAACCAAAGGTATCAGCACCATCTCTCAGGAGTCCCCTTCAAAATTCAGAGCCCAGCTGGAAAACTGAGGTTTTGCCACCAATATTTTACATTACTTTGGGCAACTACGTCCCCCAAGAAAATAAAATATAAACATAGCCTTTATAAGCTTCTGCAGTAAAATCAAATGACAAAAATACTTCGTCACCATCCTTTTCACCCATATAAATAAACAGCTATTTCCAGTTCTCCTTTGATGCCTGAAACCCACCAGATGGAATTCTGCCAGACCTCTGAACTGTGCCCTCATCTGGCTTCATGAGTCAGCACCTGCTGTTGAAGGTAAAGAATTGCACAAGAGGTTGTTTTCTTCAAAGTCTGAAAAGAAGATGGAGTGAGGGGGTAGCTGTGAATTTTGGGTTCATGCGTGGTGTTTTATTAGTTTTCCTTATGTTTAGTTTGGTTTTGTTTACTTGCTTTGCAGGGGGTTGTTGTTGGGTTTTTTTCCCACATAATACTAAAATTAGTATTTTTCCCTTGAAGTGATGTCTCTGGGCTCCCTGGTCTTTTTGTTTATCTATCTTTGATTAAAGAGCATGTGCAGCATCAGATAAGAAAGGGGAGAGGAGAACTGAAAAAACTGAAACTTTTGCAAGAAAATCCAATAAACAGGCATTTAGAATGCAGATATTTCTGAGCCACCCTGTTGAGCACCATTAAATTCACCTTTATGCTGCAAATCCACCACACCAAACAAGCAGAGAGAAACTGAACCACAAGGGAGTTGCTGCCATACCCAAACCTCTAAAACCTGCCCTAATGACATTTATGTTTTAAATCTTTGGAAGGCATAAACCAATGCCTCGCTTGATGCTATGTATGCAAATGTGCTATCAAATACTGGTGCCTTTTAGATTACAAAGCACTTATTTTCCTGTGCTGCTTTCCACATAATCTAGCCTCAAACAAAGACATCAGTAATTTTGACTTGATTACGCTATAATTATTTAAATATCTTTAATTTCATACACTGGACTAATTATCGTATCTGTTGTTATCATTAAAAGAGATTGTCACAGATAATGTACTTCATATTATTCCCCCTAATTGAAAAATGCAGTTCTTGAACAATAACAGTTGTGACAAAAACAGCAGCTCTGTTTAAAGGCTACCCTGGCAGTGCAGCTGGAATTGTTGCAAACAAACTACAGTGAGGCACCACAATTAACAGCAGAGCTGAGGGACAAGCTGCTGACACTTAACTTGGTCCCTTCTGCCAAATTTCTTTTCCTTCACCACGATCCAATAGACAACACTGGGACTTTGCCAGGGAGCTCCCAATGCTTATTATTTATAAAAGTCTACAATATCCAGGTTTTATCCCAAGTAAATTCAGCGTAGTTATCTTGTACTGAAGACTCTCCAGATCCCAGAAATTGTGAGTAGAGGGGCAGGATCACTTCCCTGGACCTGCTGGCAACGCTCCCCTCCCTAATGCAATGCAACCACCTCTGTTAAGAGGTGTGTTTTCTCCACATGACCTTTTCCTGTTGGCTGATTCTTGCTGGATATGGAAAGTGAAAGGGGATAGAACAATTCAGAGCCAGAACTGTTACAGATAGAACCATTTTCAGCCAGAAAAAGTGCCTTTGGGCAGATGATGGCAGGAGTTGTCTGTTCACAGCTCTCCCCCAACACTGCGAAAAGAACCAAGAGGGAAAATGTCAGACAAAAGAGCATCCATGGAAATATATGAGAGAATTGTGACCAACGTTTAAAAATGGAGACTGAGACAATGCAAGAAATTACAGAAAAGGAGTGAAGGAATTGAGAGAAGGGGAATGTTAACTGTGAGAAAAAGAACCACTGAGGAGAGGAAAACCAAACTACAGTCAGACATAAAAGTGCAGATGCATGAATTTCAGATTTGCCAAACACCAACACAGTTCTGAGGGAGAAGTTCAGGTGCTATGTACCAGAATAAAAGAGGATGGAAATACCAGATGAAATGATGAACACTGTGAATATAGAGTGGCATTAAGACTGAAAGCTCTTCAGGGGAAAGATTACCTTTTTATTGTGTGCTTTAGTGAAGTCAGGAGGATTTTTAGCATAACTCTTTCCTCCAAGTGCTACTTCAGTACAAATAATTAATAACAATAACAGTCAAAATAATTCATAAGACTAATGACTTTACAAATGATCTTGTGCAGTTCTCAAGGGTAAGTGCTCCTTTCCCTCAACTCACTCCCCAAAATTCACCAGTGAATGTAGGTGCTTCCCTTGACAGCTTGAATTATGGACCAATTAATATACTTTCTACCTTATAAGTGGAGCCACAGTCAGCTCTGTGCTGAAGCTGACTGCATGTTGCATTGAATTTGTAATTAATACCCTCCTGGCTGGCACTCAGCACTGCCTTTTCAAAGCAAAGCATTCTGGATAGGTAAATAACAAATGCTGGATTTGTCAGATCTCTGGAACACTGGCGTTCTACCATGGATATTGCAGTGTCTGATTACCACACTACAGTGTTAATATCTCTTTTTAAAAGGATGCTCTCAAGAAAATGAGTTTCCCCATGAGCACATTTGATCATTAACTTACACTTACGAGTGTGGACCAGCTCCAGCACAGTCTACTCACTCTTCCTTCACGCTGATGTTCTTCGTTTCCAACATATGCTGGGCTGATTTTTTAGCAGGAACAAAACAGCAGAGAGTGAGAGGCCAGTGCTGTGGCTGCAGACTTGAGCCACGCTCTGAGCTGTGGGGATGTGAATCCATGGATCCACGGCTTCCAGCACATGTCAGCCTCTCCCATCTCCACCAGACCCATCAGTGTCCCCAGCAGTGAGCCAAGGTCCACCCATTGCCTGGCAGTCAGATGTCAGTGGAACAAGGAAATATTCCATGTATCTGCTGTCCACAGCGTTTGTCCACGTCTTACCTATCCCGTGCTGTGAGAAAAGGGAAAGTGGGATGAACTTATTTGACTGGAATGTTGGAAGCCTTTTGTTATCCTCCTGCAAGCTCCTTTTAGATCCCTGCTGTCTTGATTTCTGAGTGAAAGCATTCTTAAGGTGAGATTTCTCAATAGAAAAAAAAACAAACCACCAAACACCAGAGCATGTCATCACCTTCCCTAGCACCCCTTTTGGAGTAAAGTCAGTGGACCAGCAAGGATTTCTCTTTCTTTACAGTAGTTATGCCCCTAAGTGGATGAATGTCTTCCCAGAAGCCAGTTGTCAGAGAGCACTGTTGTAGTTCATCAGTGCAATTTTCACTTCTGTAGATTAAATTACTCTAATTGAAATAGAATCCACGCAGATTAAAAGGCAGGCAGGCTGATCTTCTCCAGGTTCCTTCTTCTTAGTTCTCTCCATCCCCCACTCTCTTCACCTATTGATTAAGATGTAGGATTCAAGGGAAAAAAGAGAATTTGTATTTCCAAAACTAAGGAGTTTGTTTGCTGTTGCATTTTCTAACATTGCAGCCTCTCAATTCTTGAAAAAGAGGTGGGTACGTTCAAAGAGAATCAGGGAAGAGAAACTAATTTGTGTCAGCTTTGTACTGGCCTGCTGCCATTTCACCTTTCTGCTAACTGTGACACCAGCACAGAGATCCTGAGAGGGTTTAGGGATTTTTGGCAGAGCTAGAAAAGGGTCTGATGTTTCACCAACTCTATTTATCTATTAGAGAAACAATAGACAGAGCTTCCTTAACAGAAATTATTTGAAGGGATTTAAGCAATGTCACTGTGCTGAAGTTCTGTTGCCACTTCCACTGTTCTGGGGCCACTGCCACAACAAGCAGGTTTTGGAACTTAATGCACATGCTTTTAAGTCACAGGTTCATTATTTCAAAGTAAAACCCCACCACTATCTCTAACAAATGCGTTTTTTGTGCTAGCAGCAGCTTCACTGCATTACTATTAACTTTTACTTGTGTGCAAACTGATCCTGTCTCAGCACATTTGAACGAGCAAGGCTCCCCTGTAACTGCAGTTTTGTTATAAATCTAATAAATAATAATGCACAATGAAATTACATTTGCTCTTTATGCTGTCATATCACATCAATTTCATATGGAGTGATTTGTCTGCTCTCAAACGAGAGCAGCACTCATCAAGCTGCTCTCCAGTTTTTCCCCTTCTGTGCTCCTAAGTAGTATTCCCTAATACTGTTGGGAGAGCTAAAAATGGGGTTGGGGGGGGAAGTGTGTTGCCTAGGAGGCAAAATATCTTCAATGTTCATAAAAAAAATAAGTGAAAACAACAAGTCTGCGTCAACTTGACTTAAATAACAGCAGGGTGCCAAGGCAGGCAGCAGTGCTCAGAGACAGCTGGGCCTTGTTGGGAAGGGAGGGGAGAGAGACAAAAACCAAAACCAGCATCCCTGAGCGCTGATAGGATTAATTTTGGACATTGTAAACACCTCTGAATAGGTCCTACCAGTGCAGAACACCGTTTTTAGACTGACCTGGGATGGAAAAGTATTTCCAGGAGAAACATGAGCTGGCAGCACTTCTACCTGTCAGGTAACTACAGCTGAGCCAGGCTGACACTTCAAGGGAGACCTTTCAGCTACAGGGAGGAACATTCTCAACACTGGATCTGCTCCCCCACTTCCAAAACCACCTCCTGATGCAAACCTCCAGTGCATGGCTGATCTGACAGCAGGTCCCAGCTGCCCCTGACAGCCTCCCACGTGTCCTGGAGCAGTGAGCAGCCCATGTCTGCTCTTCAGAGGCTGGGCAATTAACAATTGATTTCATCATGCAATATTAACAGCATTAATAATAACAAAAGCAACCCCAGCAGCTGCAATGTGAATGACAACAAAAGAAACAAAAACAGACGGCAACAACTAGAGAAACAATTCAGAGGAGATGGTTTCTTCAGAAAAGTGCAAGTTGGTTACCCAGGGATGAACACAGGCATAAGAAGCAGACAGGCAGGACCCAGAAGAGCTGCCTCTCCACATCAAGAAAAGATTAAATTGGTTTGAGTTCCCTGGCAGTGTTCAAAATCACATGAATGTGACACTTGGGGACACGGTTTAGCAGTGGCATTGACGGTGTTGGGTTAACTGCTGGATCCAATGACCTCAGAGGGCTTTTCCAGCCTTATTTGTTTCTATGTTGTTCCATCCTGCAAAAATCACAAGAAGGGACTGAATGCACCACAGATGGTCATAAAGGCTTCACTGATCCCCCAGGTTTCTATTGCAACTGCACTAACATTTTCCTTTCTGACTTTGGCAAAGGTTTTAATAAACTATTGATCAGGCAGGATGGTTTTGGTACTTACCTCTTCAGGCTGAAACAGCCAGAGGCCTGAACTTGGAAAGAAGTGGTTGACTGTCTTCCAAACCAACAAATGCTGGGAACAGGTGACATCAACACCTCAGTGAACAGGAGACACAGATACAGGGGGGTTATTTTCACATATAGGACCACTGCAGGCACTTTTTTACAATACAGATGTCCCACTCCCTCAGCCCACTGCAGAACTCTGCTGGCATTGTCACCTTGTTTCACACCCTGAAATACTGGAAATTATCCATGCAGGTCAAACTGAACACAAGCAATCTGCATTGCAGATGAGGGAGGTGAAAGGCACGTCTCAGAAGAAAAAGTTTTAACTGGTTGGCTAAATTGCCTGACTTAAATACTTGTCTCCAAAGATTCTATGCTTAATCCTGTTGATATTTGCATGGTTATAGCTGGGTTTTAAGATTTAATCTGTCTGAAATAAAGTGAATAAATTGGGTGATAAATCTTTAATAATCAAGCAGCAACTCCTATCTCACTGATTTTATCCTTCCTTTGGGACTCAGTGCTGTTTGATTAAATACTTGCCCTTTTCTCTCTATTCCATATTATACTAAATTCATTATGATTATTTCTATAATCTGTGTAGCTCTAACTGTAAAAAAAGCCTCCTCAATAAACCTTTCCTGCTTTGTTTCTGCCAGGTTCTGTAGTGGCTTCAGGACATGCAGGAGAGGACAGTGTCAAGCAAGGCCCAGCCTGTGAGATCACTTTGCCCATCCCATCCCTGTTCCACTTCTGGTGGAGTCAAGGAGCCACATTATCACCTGTGGTGAAGGCCAGGCAAATGACAGCAAGGTAAAGGCCCTGAGCCAAGGGAGCAGCAACCACCTCTGAAAAACCTACAGAGATCATTCATAACTTACTACTCTAAAATTCATCAGGAATGCCATTTTCCTGTTGTCTGGGAAAGAAGAAAAAGGGAGGAGGACTTCTAGAATACAGCAGATATTTCAGTTGAAATTAATCAGGTATGTCAAAAAAATACAGAGTTTCAGAAAGGGAAATCTCAGAATATTTACCCTGAAAATGTTAGTCCAGATTTATTTAAATGAAAGACACAGAAGGGGTCCTACTGAGTTCTGCAGTACTGCTGCTTAGCCAAAGCATTCAAAATTCAAATCAAATCAGACCATTAAAAGCAAAAAGATAAAGAATAATGCACAGCAATGACTTTTGTTCACTGCTTCAGCTTTGCTCGACAGATTTAAAATACACTTAAAACTCTACTATTCCATTATCTCTTAAGTTACTTCTTTTTTTATGGTGAATGTGCTTTCCCAGCCATAACTGGGATGTGGTGGAAAGTTGTGCTTGAATGACAATGACAGGCTTCTAACTACAAACATAAGACGCTGTGGATACAACCAGTGCATGCATTTCATCAGGAAATAGTGGGCTGTAAACACCTCTCTCTCCTTTTCTCAACAGATACACCAGGCTGTGCTGTTCCTAAACAGGAAAATCAAATAAGTAAATAATCTGTTTAATTTAGTAATGCCTGAGGCTTTAATATGTGAGATTAAAAGACTTGTTTTCTGAGTATTAGCAGAGTATCAAATAAGTAGGACAGCTCTGCAAGCCCTCTGACTTGATTTTACTCTTCCTGACTGGCTTTAATCAATCTCTGCAGCCACTGATCCTGGTTTGCTGCACGGTGGGCCAAAAAAACAAGTGCCTTTGTGGGCCAAGACCCTGTGCAGCCCATGAACACCCCAAAAGCAGGAATGTGTGCTGCAGTCTTGCTGAATGAGTTGAAAAGCAGGGCTGTGCCAACTAATTGGTCTGTGCTGACTGCCCCAAATATAGAATGCTCAAATTCCAGGGAAGAGCATGAAATAAAGCAGTTCCCTGGGTAATCATTCCCAAATCATTCCCAGCAACTGCACCTCAGAGTGGTGCTGGCCAAGAGGAGAAATATGGGGGCTGCCAGCCAAGGGGCCAAATGGCAAGGGAAAACAGAACTTGTCTCCCAAGGAGCAAGAAAGGAATAAGGGCTCATTCAGACACCAGCGAGGTACACACCCTTGTGTGCACGGAGTGCCAACTGAGCCATCACCTTTATGTCCCTTATTAACATATACAGGGCAAGAGGAAGATGGGGGGTTTTAAAGTATTTTCACAGTTTTGTGAAAATTCCAGCATTAGGGATTAATGCCTCTTGTTGGCCACAACTGTGAAAAAGCTCAGCCTAAAAATCCACCACGAATTCAGCCTATCCATTGTAAAAGTCGTTCAGCTGTATTCTTGTAGCACTGTCTCTCACCAAAGGCGATTAGTTTAAACAAAGACTTGAGCCAAAGTAACTACAAAGTTTCCAGTTCAGACCAGTTCTGTGCCTGAAGGCTTAAAATGCAAGCATAACAACCTAAAAAAACAGGTCTTAAAGTTCTTGCGCATGTAAATTAGTCATAAGTACAAAAAAAAACACCTCAGCTAGGGAGGACTAATTTTTCTTTGCCTTCATATATTTTATTAATCAGAGCCAGTTGTTTAGCAGGGAAGCACTTTCAGAAAGCACATCAGTCAGCAGATCTGACAGTGCCTCTCAGTGAAAGGCCAGCTGATGTTGCAGACCAACCCCTTGGTGATGGCAAGGCAAGAGGCTCTCTCACTCAAAATTGGCCAGGGAATTAAAGGCTGAAGAACAGTTCAACACCCAAGGGCATCACACATTCTGTACCAGCCCAGAGGATGAGGCTCTGCTCTGCTCCCTCTCGAGGTCTGTGCCACAGTGAGACTCTCCAGGTAGGACACATCACACTGTGTGACTTGTCCCTCAACCAGGAGTTGCATCAGTGCCAGTTAAACTTAAAAACACGTCAGTAAAACCACAACTGCTCAATTTCCTCCTCCAAGAACCGGGCTCACGGCTTCTTCCGTGGTTCCACTCCACAACAGCTCCAGATGTGAGCTTGGATTCCAGAGCTCATATTTGCTGGAATAAACACCAAGTGGCCCATGGCTTATTTACCACCAACATCCAGCAGCAGGCACAGGAATGTGGGTAATTTGGTATTAAATTGAATTTTATTGCATTTCCCTGAGTTTCCCAGAAGCATTTCGCTCCCATTAATGCTGCATTCAGGAGCCCGTGAAAGGGAGAGTTAGAAACACAATTTTAAGAGATTTTAAATATTTATAGACTGTGGTTTCATGATTACAATAAAACCTATTGCACTTTTGGGGCATCTCCATTGTTGAGGTCTTCAAGTTCTATGAGGACTTCATTATTAACAGGGGGTTGGCAAGTAATTTAATGGATTTTTTTTTAACTCTATGAGCAAATCGCTGAAGCAAGCCCACATAACCCTGGGAGGAATTTGTGTGTGCTCTTCTAGATACTGCTTGAATCTTGTCTCATAAGATGACATGGTTTTTCTCCTTACTCACTGCTTCTGGCTCTAAAGCTAAATTTATGTAGCTTACTCAGAAATGGAGTAAAAGAGAAAACACAGAAGCAGCATCTGCTGCAAAGGATCCAAGTCTCTGCAGGGCCATACAACTTCTCTCCATTCCTCAGCATGCATTTTTCAACATCACAGCCTCCCAGAAGCCTTGACAAATTGACAGGCACATTTTAAGGGGATGAGGGAAGGGGAAATAATTTTTATCACCTTTTCACTGCTCTGGTAGTTAGGGGGGTTTTGTTACTATGATTTCTTCTAACTGCGACCCCAACACATACATATAGAAATACACATATTTGTAGGGATTATTTGTTTGTGGTATGGGGTTTTGCCTAAGAGTTGTAAAGGGGATGTAATCAACTGTTCTCATACCCAGAAGGGCCATCTCAGCCTGCAGTATTTCAGGCTGAAATTTCCAGCACCAAATGAACCTTTTGATTCTGTACGAGGCGGGCAGCACCAAGAACAGACAGACTTGTTTACCCATCTTTCCAAAAAGCAGCTCCTAGTTAATCATCATTAGGTATTATTAAGTGGAAACAAAGAGATGTCTCGTCTGGCATTGATGATTAACATCAGGAAATGACTGCATGGGGTAGAAAGCATCTGGTTTAGTAGACATGCTCTACTAAGAACTGACTTGCCTCCTATAGGCACCGCATTGAGCAGCTCCTGTTTCTCACAGGAGGAAAAAGGTGCTGAACCCCACTGTGGGAGATACTGGGAGAGCCATGAGTGACAATGGCTGCACCTCTCCATCAACAGGGATTTAGCAAAGTCATGGCTTCCCTAAAAAACTGGTTCTGTTTGTAAGGACACTGGAGGTGTTTCAGCCATGTGTATCAAATCCAGCTGCTTTCTTCAGCAAAAATACACATTACCTCTACAATTATCTTTAAAATTCCATTTCTTAACATGTTAGCCTCTGATCAAAGCATATAAAACGACTTGATTTAATTTAAACCCGAAGGAAGCCTCAAGAGCTCAGCATTCCTGTAGCCAAAACCAACACCATGGCACCATCTTCTGGGCACTTTATAAAGCAAGTTCTGGAAAAGCCAACGCTGCCCACAGGTACAGGCTGCTTGTTCCATCCCTGAGCTCAGACAGAAGCACTGTGCCAAAAAGGGGGTTTAAAATCTGAAATTCTTCATGTCCAGCTGTTTGGGAAACTATTTTACTAGTTCAGCAGCAGGTTTAGGAGAATTTATATACATTTTTAGTGCAACTGTATCACAAAAAGAAAAATACTTTAAAAACCATAAAAATAAAAAGCAGTCCTCAAACCCTGCAGGTAATGTGAATCTCCACAGGATCCTCAATGTGAATCCTAAATGAGACATATGGATATATATCCTGCCTTCAGGAGTAAAACCACTACTGTCATGAAGGGTTTTTTGTTTGAGCAGAAAAAAGTCATCTGATTTCTAGCCCATATTTTGATGCTGGTTTTTACCACAGAACCATATGTGGCTTGAAACAGTGACACACTACATCAGCCTATCCAAAATGCCCAAAAATCTTATTTTTACAAAGCCAGCAGAAGAAGGGGAAGAGGAGTAGGATACTTTTAAATTTGTCTGGCTCTTCTATTTGGGCTAGCAGTTCCTTTCATATACAACTTTTCAGCTGACAGAAGGAACAACTGCACTTTGAATTCCATGAAAACTTGCCTGATACCTGCTTGCTCATTTTGTGTCTTTTTTATCCCTGAATGTTTTGTCAGCAAGTCTGTAAAAGACACGAGGAAAGTAATTTCTATATTCACAGGTTTTTCATTTCAATTTGGACCTTTGAGGAGCAGCTTGAGAGTGCACACAATTACTGAGGACGAGGAGCAGGAAAAACTCTGTTTAAGAACTCCCGAAGGCCACACCATAAAGGTTGAATTTCCCTGCAAAATAATTTGGGCATCACAGCAATTGAGGCTACAGATGAAGCAGCAATGGTTGGCATGCCTGGGATTTCATGCAACAATTCTTCCTCAAGGTCTGTGTTGTTCCTAAGCCACTGGTCAGGGACTCACAGAAAGTCAGTTCTGCACTAGCACCCTGGTATTCCCCTTTCTTCCTATAATATATATATTTTATAGTTCTATTTTCCTAAAATATTTAGTCTATTTGTAAGGTCATCATTTGAAACTTGTTTCTAGTTCGATTTTTCTCTCAACAATGTCTGTCCTATTCCATGGCCTTTCTAAGTCAGGATACTTTATCTCAAGGTTTGCATTCAGATGCATAAGACCTTGTGAGCCTTCTGCCAGGCTTTGAGAATTTTCTACAAAACTAGTTCCCACATCTCTTTTTTTGTAAGAGAATTTAAATTTTGGGATTTTGGTGGGTTTTAGTGGTATTTTATGAAAGAAAATTATTTGGGGGTATTTTGATAAGCTGATAAATGAGTTATTTGTTACACACTGGGGCACCAATTTGTCAGAAAAACCTTTTTTCTGATGAAGAGACGGGGCTCCTGACAGGCTTTTTAAAAGATTTAATTCCATTTTCAGTCTCATGTGAAGGGTGAGACGGTGCAGATGTTACAATTCACACCATCCAAACCAGAAGCCAAACTATTTCCTAAGTACAATACATTATAAGTGTTTTTTGATCTATCAGCTTTTGCCACACAATGCTGCTAATGTTTCTAAACCAATCATCTGTTAAAATACCCCCCATGGGATTTGCTACAGTACATCTTTCATAGTCCTATTTCTCCAAAATATCTAGTCTACTTGCAAAGTCATCTTTTGAATCTTGTTTCCAGTTCAATTTCTCTCTCCACAGTGTCTGTCCTATTCCATGGCCTTTTTAAGTCCTCATTATCTAAGTCAAACCTTTTATCTCGAGGTTTTATTTGCATACAGATGCACAAGACTATGTGAGCTTTCTGTCAGGCTTTGAGAATCCTCTACAAATCCATTTCCCACACCCTTCTGGGCTATGGGGAAGTCCCTCTTGGACCGAAGCCACAGGTATAAAACTCCTGAGCTCTGCAGAAGCCAAACAAAATGATTGAACAGCGTGTGAAGGGGCATCTCACACCATTTTTCAGCGACAATAGACCTGAAAACCACATTTCATTTGCTCTTGGTGAGAAGGTTTCTGAACAGGGAGAAAAGCATCCTGCCTGGCAATTCCAGGCTATTGTAGCAGGTGTCACTGGAAATAATCTCCTAGAGCCCTGCATTCACCTGCAGCTCTTCTGACACTGCTGCCCTGGATTCCTCCTCCTTGTGAGAGATTAAAATGGCTGAAGTCAAACGTGAAATACCACACTACTGCAAAAATCTGTTTGGGAATTCAAAACCCAGGGACGACTGGACTCTGCAACAGCCCTGATGCCCTACTGACACTTGAACATCCTTCCCTCCCTCCAGTCGCAGCAGTAAAACCAGCTTTAGGGAATTTCTGTATTTTCATTGTAGATGACTGATTTCTGCTGAGTGTCTTTGCCCTCTCCTCCCCTCCTCCTTCAGTTGCACCAAGTTCACAGGCAGAGAAAGAGAGTTAAAACAAGAAGCATCCAGGAGAAAAATGAAATCCTGGCTCACCCTGCCTCATGCAGGCAAGGCAGGCATGGAAATCATCCTGAAAATTCAAGTCTCCACAATCTTTCAAGTGCCTCCTTGAGAAACTCTCCAGTGATCAAATTGTTCCTAGACTTGCTGGAGCTTATTAAGAAACAAGAAGTTTCTGCTTTGTAAGCAGATACAAGACCTCTCTGCCGACTGTTTTAACTCAGTGGAGAATTTGTTGGGTATGGATCCTAATTGGCTCCTCCATAATTTAGTCCTGACACTGGCAGCAGGCATGGAGAGGTCTCCAGGGGCTGAGGCCCTGCTGCTGTAGGAAGCCTTAAAAACTTCCAGGGTTTACAAGACTGAGAGCACTCAGAAAGGACTTAAACATCCAACCAAAATTGTACAGCAATGAGTCAGCAGTCACCTAGAGCAGGACCTCCACAAAATAAACTGGATAGAAACAGGAGTGATTACCATCTCAGGCACCTTCTATCCTGCCATCCCTTCCATGTATTTCAGAACACACAGGTACAGATCAAACACTAACATGATGCACGTTGAAATGAGAGCCAGGAAGAATAAAATACAAAGTGGTTTTGGCTGCTCTGAGCTGACAAGGCATTGGTTTGGGCTTATTGAGTACTCATCTGGGAGAACTGGGCTCACTATTCCTGCCCCGATATGCCCTAAAACAAAACTATTAACTATTGTAAGCATTATATTTCACTAGAAGAGACATCATCATGGACGTAGGTGTAAAAAGCCCCCTGGACTCTCAGCATGCAGCACTGCTGCTGAGAGACAAATTTAGAGTTAAGGACAATGGGGAAACACAGAGAATTACAGCTCCACTGCATGCGTGTGCATCCCTAAGTGCCCAGGAGAGACCCAGGTACCAAACACTGCCGAGCTCACGGGGGGAAAAAAATCCTCATTTTCTCTCACATTTGCTCTGGCTGCTTGCCAAGAGCTTGGAAGCCATTTCTGCATGGATTTCCAGACTTTCTAGACTTTTTATGTTCATATATACGCATATAAAATCTCAGACTCTCAGTAAGGTGTTTGGAGTGTGATCAGCACTGACTGGGAGGGAAGCCAGCTCCCAGAGGCCCCAATACATGCAAAGCAGACCCATTTAAACACAGATTTCATTCTTCATGTACTTAAGATAGGGCTACATTTAGCTGCATTTCTCTATTGGACTTTAATATATACATAATATACACAAATATGTACGATACATACATTAATGTGGTGTGAAACACAGAACTGGTATTCTCAACAGAAGTAAAAATACTGCTCATCAACTGAATTCTTCCAAAGGAAAAAAAGAAAATTATACTGAAAGGCATGCAAAGGCCATTTGAAATAAGGGCAGAAATCTCAAAGTGGTTTCAAAAGGAGATGTACCAAGTGCTGGGTCCCTGTGAGTGAGCACAGCTTTGGACCCTGTTTCATCACCAGGGCACGTGTGCATTACCACACTCTTGGCAGGTTCAGCTGCCTTGAGATGAAATTCTCAAGTTTCATTTCCTCTGCTTTCCTACTATACTTTTAAAGTATGTTATATCGACACTATAACATCATAGTATTCTCTTTAAAATGCATAAAATTGTCTTTCACAAAGTTATTTTGATCCTCTTTTACCAAAGCAGAAAATTAACTCCTCTAAGAAGCCGAAGTGCTCTGTAACTTTCTCAAGCCTCCAATATCTAGAAGTTTGTTCCTTTCTCCTCTAAGAGCAAGAAGGTTAGGAACTCCAAAACCAGTTTATCACTGCTATTGCCATAGAGAAGATGGACCCAAACTCCAGCCTGAGGGAATGATTCTGCAAGGTCATCCCCAGCAAATTCATCCCAGAACAGAACAGAAGTACCCTGGACTAGGAGACAGAATCTTGTATTTACTCACCTCAGAATTCACTTGCCTCCCACACTCTGCCAAAGGGTGGCAACACCTCAAACTGCTACAGCTGCTCACTGTGTCCTAAATCTTTCCACTGGATCTCAAGGATGAGTCCAGCTTTACCACTACATTGTCCAAGACAGCTTAATTCACCCCTTTTCATCTTTCCCCTCCACTCCATCCCTTCTGTACATCTTCTCATACATTTTGATAACTAAAAATTCAGAGTTTAACACCTTCTTAGCCATTTCTCTATTACCCAATATGAATCACATCTGCTTGTTGTACTTGCAGGGAGGAAATTTGGTCAAAGAATAACCTATGTATGAATTTCTGCTCTTTGATATGCAGCTGAGTCCCTGAGTGTAATAGAGAAACAGCTAAGAGAGATACTCAACCACAAATCCATTACTTCATGGAGTTCTATATACACAATTCCTTTGCAGTTGCAAAATGTTATATTTTATTTTAACTGGAAGGGCAACAAAATTCAGAGCAGCATCCTTGAAACACCACCATGGGATTTGTCCTCTGAATCAGGAAGGGGAGGGGTAGCAGGGTGAGCTACTCCTTTTAATCCAGGCTACAGACTGTGTTTCTTTTTCCTTAAACACATAGAAAGAAAAATAAATGGCCCCACTGGCCAGTAATTTTCCTCTTTCCCAAGGAACTCGGAGGCTAATATATCACTTTCAGACAAAAGAGACTTTGGCTGCAGGCTTGTTCAACGCACAGAAAATTACTCTTATTTCTGGGACTCTGTTAAGAATGCAGCCTGCCTTCGTTCATTCCTCTCTTAATTCTGCTGTTTCCAAACACACAAGCAAACAATTAGCTCAATGGGCTACTACTGATTACAGTCTCTTTGGAAAGAGTGAAATGTGAGCTCTTCAGCTGGGAAGAGGCAGAACCAAAACCTCCAATAAATATCAAAAGGGACAGGGGAATCCTGTTCCACCATCACCAGCTCTCTCCTGAGGGCCGTGTCAGCTCAGGGATCTCCCTCAAAAGGCTGAAAAACACTAAACCCTGGTGGAAAGTCTTCCCTTCACACAAGTCCTTTTCTAGCCACAAGGAAGCTAAACAGCAAAATGCCTTTTAGCCTGCACCATCATGCCAACCTCCCAGTGCTTTTTGTGCAAGCAAATAGGTTTTCAAACCTTATCTTTTAATATTTTCTCTTTTTTTAAGACTCCATAATTGCTATTGGAAAAATTCCTCTTGCCAGGTCACTGTGCTGCTTCAGGGCTCTCCTTTCCTGTCTGACAGTGGTCAATTTTCCAGTGGTCCCACAGATGTGGGCAGTGCCATATTCCCTCTGAATGCACTTTGGACAACAAGGGTCTCAGCACAGAGGTTTTACCCACCTTCTTTTAGTTCAGAGTTCAGGAGGAACCTGCAGACCCAGTGATGAAGAGCATTTTCATAGGACAGCAAGTATGAAACACACTACAGTGTGTCCTGGAGAAGAGGCATAGGTGAAATGGGCATAGATCCCTGACCTAGCTATCTATTAAAAAAAATAAAAGACTGCAAGGCCTTCAGGCTGTCCAAAACCAAGCAACTCACAAGTTCTTAATTATCTAATTAACCTAGAGAAAAAGGAAACTATATCTGTTGGATTTGGGCTTTATGGTTCTTAAGAATTTAGAGATTTAGTTATATTGTGCAGAAGAAACTCTTGACAGCCCAAAGGTTAAAACTGAGGCAGGTTCCACCATCTTCAAGGTGCATTTACACTAAAACATTTCATACGTCAAAACCAGATCACTGGGTTTTGCCACAGATTATTACAGCAAAAAATTGTGAGGGAAAGATGCCCAGCACCAGAGCTTTCATCTCTTTCACCAACTGCTATCCCTCCCTTTGGGAAATCCAGGCACAGAAAACCCTCAAAACCTTGTGCATGTAGGAAAACATAGAAATATGAATACAGGGTTTGACTTGAGACTTGGGAAAAGGCTTCCAGACCTGGGGACCACAAGCAAGAAAATGGGTTTGTAGTTTAGATAGATACATATTAGAAGCTAGGTAGTGGAAAGTTTTAAAGCTTTAAAGCGTAGATATAGAAGCAGTTACAGAAATAGTAAAGAAGTTTTAAGGTGTAAGTTTGTGTGTTGTTATATGACTGGTTAAAAAGGTCCCCATTGTGGTGAAAACATACAAGACAAATTAATTAGGGATTGGTGTGAAAGTAGAAACAATCTTTGTGGCAGTAGTTTATTGGCTAGTTAACCTTTAAAATCCTTGTAACCAGTGATCTTGTGACCACTGACTAGTACTGACTTCTGAGTTATGCTGTAAAGACGTTCTCACTCCTTCATGAGACTGTAGAAGGGCAATAAATCATGATTTAAGACATCTCTCAGTGGTTCTGTCTCTCTCAATATCCCAACACCTCCCTATGCCTAATCCCTTCCCAGTTCCCCTACAGACTTCTGGGAGGGCATGCATGGCAAGGAGCTCCTCTGGCTCCTTTCCACAGAGTCTTCACTAAGCAAATTCACACCACAGACGATCTCACCAGTCCCGCTGGGAGCTTCAGGTGTTAGAGTGAAAAAAGAACAAGTCCAATGCATCTACTTGGTGACAAGCCATGGCAGATTCCTTTGCAGGAATAGCAAGAGTATTTTAGACTTGGATTGAGAGGCTTTCCTGGCCTCTGCATTTGCAGAACAGAACAGGGGGTGGATTGATTAATCTTCATCAAACAGTAGGTGTGACGGCGAATACAAGACTAGGTAACCTCGGTTTCAAAGCTGATTTTTTTTTCCTGGCCTTGTTATAAACTAGCCACTCCTAACCCAAGGAAAATAATGAAATCATCTGCTGTCAAGCCTTAATGAGAATGCCTTCTAATATTCATCTATTTAAAACTTTAATAAAGTTTAATTAAAACTGATTTTCTGCACCCACGTTTCTGCAGAGCAAGCATCTGGGTTTGCATTCACATGCATGAAATGGGAAAACAAGCTTTGGGAAGAATGGCTGTGGGGTTGCATCTACCACCCCTCCACATGAATTCCAAGTTTGCAATAGGTGGAATTTGTTTTCCTCCAGATAAACTGGACAGAACCCACACAGCCTGAATTGCATCTCGGCTGTGAAAAACATCTATACAGCTAGCTCTTGTTATGCCCTGGTGTTCCCTGACAGAACACAGACTGAACTGGCTATTTATATCTACCATAGTCTCTGTTTGTTACTAATGATCCAAGAGAAAGTTAGGATGGATACACTGAGTACCTCAGTTTTGTGGCTCAAATTGCAACAAAATGAGAATTTCACTCTACAAGCAATAGTCACACCAGTACAACTTTTTACTCCTCTCTGTCTAGTGCCTCATAATTCCTGGCATCTATCACTGCAAGATTCTGGTCTTCCCAAAAGCATCCTGAAGGTCACTGATACCACATTTCTGAAGTTCAAGTATCCCATCTTTGGCAAACACAGCAGCTAATCTGTAATCACAGCACCGTGCAATAACCAGAAACATCCATAAGAACCCAGCTAAATCTTTAATTCTTCTCAAACAAAAGGAGGAAGGAGGCTGATGGGTTTAGGATTCGTAACACAAGCCGCAGAACTTTTTGAAAACTGCCAAAAGGTGATACAGACACAGACTTCACGCAGGGGTTGTGTTTTATCAGCACTTCTAAAGTTGCTCTGAATTTCACGGAATCAGATCCTAACCCAAAGTCCTAAAGCAAAATTAAGGGACTTGTTCCCTCCTTTTGGGAATAAATCCGTTTGTTCACTGGGCCCCTGCAGAGAGGCTGGAACCAGCTGCCTTTAGTGGAGATCTCTGGTTTCCACAGTTTTCCCTCACAGCTTTGCTGACAAGTCCTTCACATTTTCAATTTTATTAAAAATTACCATAATTCCATCCAATGCTACAGATCTGCCTCGAGTGGCACAGATGAAACCTTCCAGTTTCAGCTTTCCTATCATACTTTAGACTATGCTATATTTACACTATAACATTATAATATATACAACTCAGTGCAGCTGTTCTGACAACAGTCTGCTCCCTCAGCTCTATCACTCTCTAACCTGCGTGTCCTTTAATAAGATTTTTCCCTTCATTTCTTCTTTTTATGATAAATTTTATTTTTTGTACGCAATCAAGCCATTTTTTACCCAAGCTGGCAACAGAAGTGGAATGGGAAGTAAATCAGTTTTCAAAGCCGTTAGGACACTCCAAAAATAGTAAGAAAGAAAGGTGGAAAAGTGCAGCACTGTAAGATTTCGCTTCACTAGAAAGAAAGAACAACAGTGGCTGCTCATAAAAATGCCAAGTGAATTGATGTTTCATTAAAGAAAAAAATTCCAGCGGCACAAAAGACTAATTTAGGTCTTAACATGCCACATACTCACTGTTTACTATTCCCATAGATAAAGGGTAAAATACATTCATGGCCTGGTTGTCTGTGCATGTATTTATTACACCTAAGGCAGCTACTCTGGGATACTCAGTGCCCTTTAGACAACAGCTGCAGCAAAAACAAATCCCTTCTTTTAAAACAAAGTCACTTGGAAACCAAGAGGCATAATAAATACTAATCCTCATAACCCATAGTCCTGACCTAGAGACAAGTAATACTGGAAATGGAAAACATTCATCTCTTGATTTGCCTAACTCAGAGACTTTGTTCATGACGTATGGATTTGTCAGTTTACCTAAAATACATTTTTGTGTTGTTTGAAATACCCTGGAAAGTGGGATAGCTGTTCCAGAAAAATTTTAAAAACCTAAGAAAGAGAAAAAGGGATGGAATGAGAGTTTATGTTACACTGCTCTTATTCTGGGCTACAGATGAGCATCAAAAGTGCTGAAGGGCAGTATTTTAATATGTTACAAGACAACAGCTATAGCATTCCTTGACCTGTTTCCAGGCTGCTCAGCACAGTCCAGTCCTTATTTATCAAGCAGGTCACCCTTTCCTCCAATTTAATAAAGGCTTACAGGGCAATTTATGGACTTGCAAGAGAGTTTTTATCAGTTGTGGTTCCAGTTGTGTCCAGAAACTTCCAGGACAGTAACACCCTTACAGAGCCATGGTGAGATCTTTTGATCTCATGAATTTATGTTAAGCTGTTAAAACTAAACTGCTGTTAAAGCTAAACTACTCTTAAAGCAATCAGCATTTACATCAACAAGTTTTGAAAAATAAATCAGGAGAAAAGAAAACCAAGTAATCCCTGTGGTACTAGGAAGCCGTAGGATATGGGAGGATGTACTGTATACACAGAACATTTCAAATTCTTTCCCTGCACAGGTCATCACACTTGCACTCTAATTTTCAGGCTTTTTCTCTAAAGAGGTCTGGGTCAGGACTAACTTTTCCACAGAAGCAGGCTCATAAAATAGCAACAATGAATATGAAAAGGGAAAGCCTGAAGTTGAAATCTGCAGTCATCTCTCACATCAGTGGCTCACCTCTCAGTTTTCTCAGCCTTACTTCCCCATTAAAGGAATTTTTTCCCACCCTGTCTACACATAAATTACACACGTATTATGCACGTAATTATGTGCATAAATTATAATGATTTTAATTGCTCCATTTTCTTCAAAAAGACAGATACTCCATTTATGCATGCTCTCTCTCCATGTAAGCAAAGCATTTCTCTGCTCTGGAATTAGTTACAAACAACCTGAAGCTGTACTTGTAGAGTGAGAGAATGGTAAGTGTGAGAGAACTTGAATAGTTTTGAGGCTGATTTCACCTGCACACAGCAAACAGGTTTACATTAAAGTAGATGCATAAATCTTCATTCAAGGAATCCTTTGTGATGCTTCAACTTTTACCAAACTTTTTCCATTCACTTCCCCCACACGCACTGTTTTAGCAAATGCTTTGAAATCTCAAATCCATCCTGGATTTCAATAGTTATTCACAAAGCTATTTAGGAAAAACCATGGTGAATTTTCACATCTGATTTCCCCACAGAGCACAGCCAGCAGTGTCTGAGAGCTGTGGGGGTCAAATCCCACAGTGTTTTATCTATAATTTGTTCCAGGGGGGGCTGAATTTCTTGCTCTATTAAAAAAAAAAAAAAAAACACTGTGATTGTTTAAGAAAATACAGTATTTCAGGAATTAAATGTTGCTGGAACTGTTGGAAATTACACTCTTTTTTTTTCTCTTCTCCTTTTTTTATGTTTGACACATACTACTTTTTCTAATGTTAACTCCCTTGAAATCTTCACTACTTTTGACAAACGGTGTTGGTATAACCATAGGATTCATGCAGGGCCAGATCTTTGCTGGTAAGCACAAGAACAAGCTGGTCTTCCAAAGATAAGTTCTAAAAATCTTAACATTTTTTACTCCATACTGATCTGTTACAGAGTACATTTTTTTTTTTTTTAGTAATTTATATATTATATATTTTTGAGTAATTTATATAGTAAATAGTCTAATATAGTATATTATATATAAATATAGTAAATAGCATTAGTATAATTTATAGAGTAAATTATTCTTGTATAATATAGTATATTATATACAAATATACTATATAGTAAATAGCATAAATATAATTTACAGAGTAAATTATTTTTTGTATAATACAGCATATTATATTAAAAAATAGCAAATAATAAAATTTATGGAGTAAATTATTTTTTTAATTGTTTCCTACCTCACAAAATACATTCCAGAGATATCACTATATTTCAAGAAGTACACAAGACTTTTTTAGAGAACATTTTGTTTCAACATCACAAATAAGGACTGCCACTTTTCTAACTGGGCAGCTATTGACAAGAGCCATTTAAGCTGTCACAGACACTCATGAACAGCTGTGCACTCTGTGGGCTTTTGGAAAAGGGGGGAAAAAATAGACGAAAATGCTTTTAAAGCAGGAGGAGCTGGGCTGTGTGAATGGGAACAGCTTGTTTGCAAGACCAGGGCAGTGGTCTGAAGGAGCCCTGCAAGCACACAAACACTGTGGCACAATTACAGACTGCGGTGACAGCAAGGGGCTCTGAGCTGGTACAAAGCTCTCAAGGACAACTGGAACTCTGCTGATGCAACTTTTTTAGCTTTGAAGCACGGTCAGAAAAGCTGACCTACAAGAGTCCTTGCAGCAGCTACTGGTACTGAGCATTTCTATCCACTTTCAGTGGCTGCTGCTGCCAAGGAGCTCCTCAGCTGAAAATAAAAGTGCCTCACTTGTCCTTCAGCATAAAACCACTAATTGTTATTAGTAACAAGTGCCTTCATTATCCACAGGAATGTTAATCCCCGTGCTTTCAAACCAAAGAGGGTTAACTTGATAAACACTCAGCTTCTTTTCATAAATACTGATTCTTAAAGCCCACAGTGTTTTCAGCTGATGAATATACAGCAACAGTGTTCGTCCTGGGGACCTGCATTAGTTTGCTGCACCGTTGGTGGAAATCCAAGCGTTTAGTCAGGCTTGTTTCCCTGGCTCCTCCTGGCTTTGCACATGTGATGAGAATTGTGTGTGTTCCCACTCCTGCCAGCCTGCAGCCCTCGGAGGGGGATGACAGAGTCAGCACCACATCAGGGGAGACAGCTCTGCAGAAAATAACCCTGGGCAGGCTCACCCAGGTGCCATTCAGGTTCCAAATGTTGGAACTAATGAAACATAAAGAGGTAATGATAGGAGAGAGTTTGGTTCTACAGTCTAACCTTGCTCAGCTTAAACCATTTAAAAACCATTTTTAAAAGTATTTCCTTGAGGACAGATCCTGTTCCATACACTTCAGGTGTAACAACCTTGCACTTGGGTTGCAAACATGAAAAAAAAAAAAGAAACACGCTTGAATTTCAACATAAACCCCTTTTTGCTGATTTTCACTACTGCAATGAAATCTCTGCCTCGTATGCATCACTTTGCATCTCTGCAAACAAGTTTTCACATCTGAAAACTACCAAAGGACAGGTTAACTTTGCACACGAATGCATGTAGGCATATGCAGGTTTTGTATTACCAGTACAGTTAGTACAATATGCACAAAAATAATTAAAAGCCTTTATATATATTTTCTTCTTATCAAAAAATTATATTCTGATATTCACTTACTTTTTTCTATTCAGCAAGACACTGATGCATAAAGCAAGCTCTAGGCCTCCTGTGAAGCCTACACCAGAGTCCATTTTATTTAAACCTCTCATCTCAAAGCAACATATCCCTGAATAATTTGCTAAATGGGGATATCCTAAGAAATTACAGATTTCTTCCTGGAACTGGGACCTTCATCCTCAACATGAACCTGAGCTGATAATTGTCAATAAAAAGTATTACCTGGGACTGTTGTCAGTCTGTTCCACAGTACAAGTTCAAACCAAAAATAAAGAACAGCTCCTTTAAAATAGTACTAATGGATAAAATAACCCAAAGATTTAATTTGTTAATACAAGAACATGTTAGAAGAAAATCCTCAATGAAATAACAATGAGAGACTCTGGAACCAGGAATCCCTGCAGGACAAAAGTCCCTCCAGCAAACCTGTCCCACTCAGTATTTGCAAACTAGTGAGGGCAGAAACACGGTAACAGAACATAAATCACATTTTGAATTATAGGCTTTTCCATTCTCTTGAACATTGAAACGTTTTAAAACTTAATAAATGAGTATTTTAATTTTTATAAATGTACCTTGTATTTCCATGAATAGAAGGATTCTCTCTGCAGCACCAGAAGGACAGACAATTAGGGAATGAGCTGATCAACTGCTTTATGTGACAAGGGACAACAGGAAAGACTAATTAGGTCAGTCCCATTTCATTTTTCTCCAGTAAAACTGTGTCTGGTAGGCAAGGAGTTACAAATTGCAATTAACATCAATTATTAATTAATCCATTACCCAGCTTCCCATTTTGGGCAAAAGTAGGTGTCCCCTTTTAAAACAATATATTGCATTTTGTATTTCAACACTGAGAAAGTTTCCTTGACTTTTCTAATGTGAAAACCAGAGGGCTTTTTATTTTCACCATAAAATAAGAACAAAACAACTGTTCCTTGGTTTTTTAAGTGAGCTTGACACACATTTTGCAAACCAACTTGAGACACCCTGTTGCTCTGCTTTAGGGTTTTGTTTGGTTTTGTTTACTGCAACACCTTTGCCCAAGGAATCATCCTGTGACAGAACTCAGCCCACTGAAGAACCAGGTCCTGTGTGCCTTCACAGTGATGCAGAAGGAAAACAAGAGCCTAAACTGCCAAAATCTGATGAAAGAAAATATAAAACTTGAATGGCATCACTGAAGTGATGCCTAAAGGAGTAGATGCATACATGGCTTACATCACTAAGCCAAATACTGTAAAAAGGTTAATTTCAACAAATATCCTAATTATCTTTCCCAAGCCAATTTGCTTCTATTTTTTAAATTTTATTTTTAAAAACAATGTGAGAGTTTTAGCTGGATTTGACTCTTTATCTCTTCTCAGTTACATAGGACCTGAAGCCCCAAATCAATCTAATACGACCCCTTTTAATAGCACCTAAATCTTTAATTAGAATTTTTTGAAGTCACTATTGGATACCAAGTGACATCCTTTGTTCCACTCATACTTCTAGTGGGCAGAAGCAAGGCTAACATACATGACCATAAAATGTCAAGAGGATAAATGTGTGAGCAGGCACTCAGCTGGTAAGACTATCCTAAAAAGCACTGCTGTTCTCAACCTCTGGTGTCTTTTTTGACCTTCCAGAAAGTTCTTTCTCATCTTGTGAATCTTTTGCAGAGATCTCTGTTTAAATTCACACTGCCTAAGGAGAGACCACGTGAAATCTAACCTGCAGCCATCCATTTTAACATTCCAGTCAAACACATTTGGATCAATACCTGGGACAGTCTCTTGAACTGCTTCAAAATGCCAGGTCAGCAGTTCTGTTTTTTTGTTGTTTTTTTTTTTTGTTTTTTGCAATCATCTCTACCAACTTTCAAAGCCACGTGGCCCCTCCAGAGGCCAAGCCCTGCAAAGACTTTGGTGGCAGAGATACACACTTGGATTTTTTACAGGCCATACTCCTTCCACCAAGATGCTACTTTTAAGCTTATGTTCCCTATCCTTAGGAAGAAGGATATTTATATAGGAATTTATACAGATGATTAAAACCTGAGGGGGGAAAAATGGGAAAAAAAACCCAAGAGGATTTGGTGTATTACTTCTATTTGTCACCAGAATCACAATCCACCAAAACATTACGACCAAAGTTGGGTTTTCTTAAAATAAGTAAGAAATCCTTCATGCATGTATTAGGATAGGTCTGGCTCTTGTAGGATAGCTGGGCATTTACATCTCAATCTGACAGGACCTCTGTTGGGAGGTAAAAAACCAAGCTTTTATTCCCCTCACTTAGAGAGGCTACACCATGCAGTTGTACTTAAGATACAAGAGGAATTCACTGTCTCCTTTGTGTAATAAAATATTTCTTTGTTGTCTTTTACTGAGAGGTTTCTATTGCTTCTGCAGGAAACTAGACTTAACCTTCATGTCTGTAACATTTGCTGCTGCTCCCTAACACACCAGCCCCTTCTTTGCCATTTCTATTCTCCTCTTTGCCACTATGGCACAAACCCAGCTGCACTTGTGAACAGCTCTTGACTTGGAGCTGATTACAGTTGCTGTCTCATTTGAAGATGACAAGGTAAAAAATCATCATTTCCACCCCTCTCAACACACTTGGGCTCCTGCTTGCACAATCAGAGAGAACACAGAGGAAGGGAGCAGGCACCTCCAGCTCTGTGTGTTTGTGCTCCAAAAGAAAAGGGGCACTGATACAGCCTAGCCCACAGTTTTCTAGCAGAAGCTGCCCAACGCCAACTTCTCTTCAAATAAAATAAATTTGCTTGTTCCACAGTGACATCAGCAAGAAGGGAAGAATGTTTTTTGTTACAGTGCTACACCAGACTCTGATCCACATGTGTTCTGCTGCTCCACATCCACCCTGGAGCCCTGGGTCCAGTCACTTGACCTTTCAGCTGAATCATTTCCATCTCTCTAAGAGGAAGACCCCAATCTCCATCAAAGTCACATTTCCAGGTTTTCAGCTCTGAAGGGCAGTACCTACTCCCGAAGTGTCTCTGCAGTGCTCACCAAAGGCACTCAGACAAGGGTGGGAGGCTAAAACCAGCACAACAGCACAGGTCTGCAACAAATAACTCTGTGCTCCAGAAGGACAAGTCCCCACACAGGATTTGGAAGGTTTAAGTTTTCAGATTTTGAATATTTCTACTGAGGAGAATCTTCAGCAATATAAGAGACGAGATACCTGGGTTCACAGAAGTCACGAAATTCTGGGTTCTAGGCAGAGATCCTCCTACCAGAGCAAGGTCCTTCTGACACAGGAGTGAAACTCTGAAAACACAGGTTTTGATGGTGACCTAAACCTCCTCAGCCATCACCTGTTA
>VXBN01007805.1:3764-15164 GCA_013397395.1 Sinosuthora webbiana
CAAGGTCTGGTTTTCTTGATTTCTCATGTTGTTTATTATTTCATATCTCAAAATGTTTTCCGTGCCCAGGCGAGATCTGAACAGCAGCTAGGACACGAGACGACTCCCCCTGCAGTGGGATGTCACAGTGCCTTTATACAGAAAGTTATGTATCACCTGTTTACACTTAAGTTCCAATACCTATCACCTATACTAAAAGGGTCAACTCTACTCTAACCCAATCTCCTTAAACTACTTTGTGCCACTGTCACCAAAAGATGGAGGCCAGGGGAGAAGAAGGAAGAACTCAGGGCAACACCCTAAATCCTCCATCTTGTCCCCCATGTACCTATATTCTAAAAACTCAAAACTACATAATTTTTCATCCTGTGCTAAACTAAACTACTTTTTTCACACCTTTGTGGTTTGTAATTCTTCTCCCAATGTTGGAAGCCATTCCCATGGACTGAAGTCAAAGGCAGTGTCCTCCTGGGCTCTGTGCCAGGGTCTCCAACCCCCCTGTACAGATTCCAAACCCCCTTGTACAGATCTCAAACCCTCTTGCTTGGGTCCCAAACCTCTCTGCCGAGGTCTGTGGCCTCCCAGGGCACCCAGAGGAAGGTCCTGGACTCCAACACTGCTGTGCAATTCTACTGAATCCTCTCATTCTGAAATCTGTTTTAGTGACACTCCTTAAGAGCAGCAGTGTTTGCAGTTCCTGTTTTGGCATTTTGTGTATTGAATGTAATGATTTAAACCTCTGGTTTCAGGAGATGAGCTCCTGCTGAAGATAGTCAGAGAAATGTGCCTCCAGTATCCTTCCTCATATGCTGAGATAGCACCAGTGCATAGGTTTGCTGACGAGATGACATACTTTGGCAGCAGCTCTTTTGCATCTGCTTCCATATATCTCATGCTGGACTTAGATTCATCTTTTAATTCCAAATTTCCCTTGATACATAGCAGGGAGGGCTTACAATGTTGCTAAATTTCATGCCATGTGAAAAGAAAGCAATTGGTACTTTTTCAGTGAGAAATTTGAAATCTAAATTATGGATTTTTTTTTTCTTTTTTCCTCCCAGTCCCTTAAGGTGTCTAGCCTTGAGTGTCCCAAGCTTGAGGCAGCCTGAGTGGATTGTCTGTCAGGTCTTGGCCACCTTACTGTTACAGAGTAGGAAATCTCAGAAATGGGCTAAGGTGCTTGTATGCTTCATAAAGTAAGTGCCTTTTTACTGCCTGCAGATCAGGGTGAGTCTTAGTTTGTAGTTAGCTCTGCCTTTTGAAAAATTCACCTCTATTTGACACTTGTGAGGCCGTGTCTGGGCACTAGATGAGTCCAGTTTCGGTTCTTCAGGACACAACAGAGACAGATAGGAGCAAGTTCAGCCAAGGCCACCAAAAATGATGAGGGAGCTGGAGATCAGAATGAATGAGAAACAGCTGGGAGTGGGTTGATGCAGCACGGAGAAGGGAAGGCAAAGGTTCAGGGTTATTGGCAACTGCCTGATGGGAAGGTGTGGATAATCAGGTTCTCCCAAGAGCTGCACCCAGGGACAGGATGAGAAGCAATAACACAAGCTGTATCAAGGAAAATTCCCAATGGAAAAAGGCTTCTTCAAACCCTGGAAAAAGGCCTGGAGAGGGCAGGAACCTCCAGACCTGGAGACCTTCAGCACTTGATAGGGCTAGACCCTGAGCAACCTGATTCAAGTGTAGTAGTTCCAGTTTGTGGGACTCTGACTGAGCCCCTCTGAGATTCCAAGCTGTGTTATTTTATTTTAGCATGGCCTAATGTTACAGATTACTAAGGCCAGTAGAAATTTGGACAGCCAAACGAACAGATGCTATACAGCTATACTGAAAGGGTTGGTTACTGGCGGTCTTATCTGCACATCTGGATCATAACATTTTCTGTTAAGTCAATCCCAAGAGAAAACACTATGTTGGAGAACTGTATGGTAGCTAGGGTATGTCAGGTAGTTAGAAATGCCACTTAGAGTTTAAGGAATAAGTATATTTTATACTGGGTTTCATTGTCTTATCATTGCTAGCCAAATCAGAGGGTCACACACCTTCTTTTGCACTAGTCTGTCAGGGCCCTGGCAGCAGAGGCTGTCATTCAAGAGGGTAGGCTTCAGTGAGGAATTTCCCTCTGCATATCTGGGAAGAGAGAGCTAAGAAACAATTGTAGAAGACACCAGGAAGACTTGAAAATGAGAATCTCAACACATCAAAGAAATGGCAACGAGCAAAAACCTGGGTTCTGTAGACCAGGATGGATTGTTGAGCTACTGTTTTAACGCAGATGTTTAATGTATTTCCTCCTGGGTAGGATGAAGAGGAGTCGCTGAATGAAGTGGGCTATGATGACATTGGTGGCTGCCGGAAGCAGCTGGCTCAAATCAAAGAGATGGTGGAACTTCCTCTCCGACACCCTGCTCTCTTCAAGGCCATAGGGGTGAAGGTATGTCCCCATGTGCACCAGGTGGATGAGTGGGCTTGTCTTTGAAGATGACTTGATATCAGACGTTCATGAGGTATTGGGAGGGGAATAAGTAATTTGGGTTTTTTTGAGGGAAGTTTGGTTTGCTTATGTTTGGGGTTTTTTTAAATGCTGGTGTTAGGAAACTATTTCCTTACATATTTTGGACACAGATTAAAGAACTGACAACTTGCAAAGCAGAGGGATCCTTTGAATCAGCACTGCCAGTTACTGGCAAGGTTTTTGTTGTGTGTTGTGTGAAGTAGTAAGGGTGTTGATAGCAATGCTGACATGGCAGCTGTTGCATGAGATTGCATCACAGTTTCAGACTGGCTTTATCAAATGCTTACAGATTCGCTGTGAATATATTTAGACATTTAGATGCTCACCACCTAAATCCCTTGCCTTTGTCCTTAGCCTCCACGTGGGATCCTGCTGTATGGTCCTCCTGGCACTGGTAAAACGCTGATTGCCCGAGCAGTGGCCAACGAAACGGGGGCTTTCTTCTTCCTGATCAATGGTAAGTTTTGTGGCTGCTTTGGCCCCAGATCTGCTGTGTGCTCATTTGTCTATCTTATGGTAAGGAATGCTGTTAATAGGGCTTGTAAAGCCATGCTGTCTGCCTGACATCCTTCTTTACCTCTTTGAAGTGTGCATCTGGGGACACTTGGAGACCATTTGTGTGGAAGTATCTGTAGTGGCACTTCCCTTAAGCTTGACTGTTTTGTAGCTGGCTCGTTGGAAAGACAGCTTTGTAATACAGGGACCTGGAGTCTGTCTGGCTTAGTGTTCATATGTTGGTGAGGGCAGAGCTGGGAGTGGTGAGATTATTCTATGAATATGGGTGCAGGACGCTTGTTTTTGTTGCTGCCAGCATGTTCCATTCAGAAAAGAAGCTGATCTGCTGTGTATTTGTTTTTCCCTCAAGTAAAGCACAAGACCTGTTCTGTTTCATATAACATTAATTGTGAGGAACTATCCTGAAAGCTATGAGTACCTTGGGACTTAGCTACAAGTGACAGAACCTCCTATTGATCACTCTTCACCTGTAGCAGTTGAGGTGGATACTGGTTTATGTCCTGTAAGGATCAGACTGACTTTTCCTCAGTGCTTTTCTGTGCCATTTTACATTCAGTGTTGGAATAACTGAACATTTGTACTTAAGGAGTGATGCTTTTCTCTGATTTCAATCACTTAAACCCATGAAGGTGAAAGCAAAGAAGTATATAGCACAGTATAGCAGTGAGCAGCAGTAGGGAAGTGACTGGCTTTATATCTCAAGATATCAGATATAAATTGACTGTTTTTAACCATATGTTGTCCTTGTCATATTCTTTCTAAGTATGTGGAAGGTGTTACTGCATGCTAATGAGCTGGACATTTCTTTAGACACTTGTATTTCTATTGCATAATAAAAATAACATTGTCAGAGTTAGGGGTGCATTCTCTTCCTGCTAGTCCCAAGCATGGAGCTGCAGTGTTGTAGACAAAGCTGATATGAATTGGTGAGTTACCTGTAATGAAACATTCTTAGTACTTGCTCATACCAGTGTCTCTGCAGCTGGCCTGCTTCAGTCAGCTGGCAGCCTTGCAGTTCCAAGGGTCAGATTTCTTTTTCTTGGATCCTTTAGAAGCATACTTTTTCTTCATTACCACTCCCTTCAGCATGATGGAAAATCTGTAAAAAAAGAATAAATCTGTGAGCCTGCACTAGTGTTCAGCAATTGTAGATCTCAGAGGAATGCTGCCCTTCCTTCTGGGATAAATGTGCTTACACATTTTTATTATTTAGTCTTTGAGAAGAGATGGGGTTTGGGGTATTGTTTTTTTTGGTGGTGGCTTGTTGTTGTTTTTGGTTGGTTGGTTAGTTGGTGTGTGAGTCAATACAGACAGGCAGCCAGGGCAACCACAAACCCATAGCTAAAACATAGAGTAAATTTGTTTCCATTACCTGGCTAACTGAGGGATCCCTGAAGCAATACCTGGACAGGGGCACACAAGCAGAGACATGGGCACTGTTCACACAGGCTTATCAAGGGTTATTTCCAGCTGCAAGGTCACTTGAGCACTCACCAGTGTTTTGCTTTATAACCCATTCCTCCCAACAGTTGGAGTTTTTTTAAACTTTTATAAGATCTTAAAGAGGTAAATGTATCCCTGTGTAATGCATGCTATAGACAGCTTTGGTATCTTACAGCTTTTTCTTTCCCTACCCTGATAATTTGTCACCATATAATTTGATTACTTCCCTTGTGAGCATTAACTGTGTGTGGTGGCACATTACAGAGAAGCTCACCAAGTGTGAAATAGGGTAAGGGAAGAGGCAGCTTATGGTAGCTCATTGGCTAGTGTTGCATTCTGTTAGAGTAAACTGAAAACACCAAAATGATGATAGTAAGCAACTGCGTGCTGGTCTTGCCTGTTCAGATGCAAATTTAATGAACTTGGTTGATAGTATTTGCTTTGGCTTGAAATATAGATACATGTGAACCTTGTACTAAAAAAAAAAAAAATCAGCTGCATGTTTTTGGGGCTAGCTGCCTCTCTTCTGGGTGCCACAGTTGTTATTTTTTTAGGTCCTGAGATCATGAGCAAGCTGGCTGGTGAGTCCGAGAGTAACCTGAGGAAAGCCTTTGAAGAAGCAGAGAAGAATGCTCCTGCCATCATCTTCATTGATGAACTGGATGCCATTGCTCCTAAAAGAGAGAAGGTAAAGAAAGCTTTTAGAAAGCAAAGGAGTACATCCTTTTTGGTAGCAGCTGTCATGAGTTTTTGCATTTGACTACAGGGTAAAGCAGTATTTAAGTTAATGCTTGAAAGCAGTTGGATGTCAGAATTTGGGTATCAGAAGAATCTGATGTAGTTCACAATGTTTCTTAACAGCTCATGTCTGTTGTGTGTCTGTTTTGGTGCAGTACTAGTGTCACTCTAATTAGGAATGGTGATAGAAAACGACACACAGACTCTCAGGCTTGTTAGCAAGTGAAAGCGATCTTACTCTTTGAAATCCTCTTTTATAGACAGTTCGGAGAGAATAAAGCTTCATTGGTCAGCAAACCAGCACATCACTATCATTGGACAGTTAAGGACAACACCCCTCAGTCATTTCTTGCAAGTGAACAACAGGGAGACAAACAACACCTGCAAGGGTTGTTTTACTTTCTCCAAGGACTGTTTGAATTCCTCCTCACAATTTCTCAGGCCATGATTTCTCAGGCCAGTGTGAGAAATTTGTGTGACTTAGTTTCACACAGACACTGTGCTGCTGCCTGATTTCTCGCATTCAGCATCTACATACTAGCTCCTGTGCTGTGTTTTAGAGCTTTTGGTCTAATTATCGCTTTCTCTCTCCTCAGACACATGGAGAAGTGGAACGTCGCATCGTGTCTCAGCTGCTGACTCTTATGGATGGACTGAAACAGAGAGCACATGTGATCGTTATGGCAGCCACCAACAGACCTAACAGCATTGACCCAGCTCTGAGGCGATTTGGTAACCGTGATTGCTATCTTTTTTGTGTATCAGATACTTTGTTATGGACTGTGCTTCAGGGTCCTTGGAAAGATTGAGTAGAAATTAATATTAAACATCTTATGTGTTATATAAGCTTCTCTTCAGCTACTTGTTTGAAATTAATTTCTAGATTTCAGCCTTTAGTATAATCTTTTGTGCTTTATTAGATTAGAACTTGTAGAAATAATGAAATACTTAGAGGGTAGCACATTTTTTTCACTGCATCAATTAGGTGAGGCTATTTCAGGACTAAATGCTTAAGGGGTTGTTTGTGCCTCAGGTTGCAGGAGACTTTGAATTGTCCCATTTATCTTTTGTTGATGAGAAGTCTGGTAGTTTCTGAGATTCAGGTTTTCAAAACTTTGCAGTGTAAATGAATGTTGTATGACCAGTTGGTAAAGTCAAATTTGCAGGAAAAATGGCCTCTTAAATGTCTAATGAGGCATTTGAATGCACAGCTATAGCTGGAAGAAGATTATAGATGTACATGCCCTAGTTAATATTGCAGTAATACATGAGTTTCCTGCCTCCCCAGATATTGGGGCAGTTCATGTTTTTTACCACTTGGGTACTGCTGTGAAAGTTCTGAAAAATTTAGACTCTCAGTATTTGTGGACACAAAGGTAGGAATAAATAAAAATGTCCCATGGTGTGTTGCTTAGGATAGCATATTATCCTATAAATGAGGCTTGGAAAAAAACAGAAATTCTCTGTGTTTATATAATCCTGAACTCTACTTAATGCAGTAGTCTCACTTTCCCTAAATGGCTATAAGCCTTTCTGCCTTCTCTGATCTGACTCTGCTACTGTGCTGATTGATGCTGCAGAGAAACCCAAAGCTCTGGCATTTTCTGAAATTGTTTGTGGCTTGTCATCATGTTCCTGTGTCAGAGGAAGGCAGAAACTGCAGTCCCCTTAGTTTGCAGAATCAGCAACTCAACGTGTGCTTGTACTCCCCAGGTCGTTTTGACAGAGAGGTAGATATTGGTATCCCAGATGCCACCGGACGCCTGGAGATCCTGCAGATTCACACAAAAAATATGAAACTGGCTGATGATGTGGATCTGGAACAGGTGAGTAACATGCTATTAGGAAAGCTTGCCTCTGCTCATTTAGGACAGCGTGAAACTGGGCAAATATGTGATCTCTGGTCTTCCTTCTAACTAGATTACCAGTGAGCAAAAATCCTCACTTGCTAGTTAAGAATGCTGTGGCTAAGTGAAACAAATGTGTATCGGTTCAGTCTTAAAGTGCCTTGCCACTGTCCTGTGTTTGTTTGCTGCAGCATTCTCTTTAAAAATAAAGCAAACCTGAAACAGCGCTCACAGAGCTGGCTGAACATTGTGGTAATACTGGATGGATTTAATCTCTGTCCTGATTGAAGACCTGCATTCCTTAGGGTTATCTTTCTGCACACTATCTATTCCAGTTGCAACTTTGTTCTCAAGTAGGAGGTGGAACAGCAGTGTCTTTGGCTGCTAAATGTAATCGTACTTATCTTGAATTTGCAGCAAAGCACTAATGTTTCTGTCCTTCAGAGTTTTGTTGCACCTCTGAATGAGGGACCAGAGCATGCATTGCCCTTGCAGAGCGCTTGCTTGTATTCCTGAGAGTCATAGTCAGTGCTCTGCTTTCAGGTGGCAAATGAGACCCACGGCCATGTTGGTGCTGACTTGGCTGCTCTTTGCTCAGAAGCTGCTCTTCAGGCTATCAGAAAGAAGATGGATCTCATAGACCTAGAAGATGAAACCATTGATGCTGAAGTGATGAACTCACTGGCCGTGACCATGGATGACTTCAGGGTAATGCAGGAGTGCCCTTCTTTCTTTTGTGTGCAATGTCTAATTGCTTATCTGAAGCAAGTGAACATAAAATGTTAAAATTGATATAATGCTGTTTCTTCCAACGACAGTGGGCTCTGAGCCAGAGCAACCCTTCTGCTCTTAGGGAGACTGTGGTGGAGGTGCCACAAGTTACCTGGGAAGATATTGGCGGTCTAGAAGATGTAAAGAGAGAACTCCAGGAACTTGTACAGGTAAGGGTTTCCAACGGATTTTTGCCTAGTCAGCTTGAAAAATAATAATTGTCATGGTTTAGGAATGGTATTCCCCAATTTAGTGTTCCCACTGAAACACTCCAAACCATACTCACTCACTCACGCCCCCTCCCCCGTGGCAGAATGGAGAGGAGAATTGGAGGTACAAAAGGTAAAGATTATGGATTGAGATAAGAACAATTTACTGGAAACAGCAATGAGATAAGAAAATGAACAGTATTAATAACAGTGTACAGGACAGGCAAATTATTCACACGTGAGTGCTCACCATACGAAACATGACATTATCCCTGATGCTCGCTTCGTGCTACCCGACCGAAAGGGACCCCCTCCCTCTGCCCCCTGCATGATGTGAGGTGGTACCCTGTCCTGGCCAGAACCAGGACAATAATAAAATTCAGAACCTCTGCACATTTCTGTTTGGGCTGTGACCAGGGTAAATGCAAAGTTTATATGGTATTTTGGTGTAATGGACTGAAAATATCATGCTGTTCCATCTTAGAGAACCTGGGGAGAGGGAGATGCTGGGAAGCAGCATCAGGCTTTCCTGAGCTGAGTCTACAGGGACATCTTGGGTGGGTGTTGTGCCTACATGCAGGAACAGCAGCAGTTCTGCTTCTCTTAAGTGGAGACTAGCAATAGCACTGCTGCCAAGAATCCCGTTATGTGATGGCTTTAATATGCTAGAAAGTAGATGAAGATTCTCATGCAGAGAGCCTCTGAAGTGTTTGCATCAGTGTTAGCATAGATAGAGGTGAGAAGTAATTGTGAAGCCTTCTATGAAAGGAGAAGCTGGAACAAAGTCATGAATGGTCTGTGGAATTGGAGTGGTTTGGGTTTGATATATCCCTGCTTTCAGTTCCACTGTAGAAACAGCCTGTCTGTGAATAAAAAAAATCTACTTTTCAATCTAACTTCTGGCATTAAAATCATCACCTATCTCTGATCATGTTGGAAGGATAAATGCTCACATCAGACATCTTGACTGTCTTTGGAGGGCAGAGAAAATAGGTTAGATAATGAGCTAGCTGTTCTCTTATTTGCTTTTGCAGGGCAGACTGAAGTTGGGGTTAAATGTGCTGGAAAACTACGTGAACTGGTACTTAGTTCATAGGCTTTACAATTTAGCTGTGATGCTTTTCAAAACAGTGCCCATTTAAAAACACCAGTGGCACTGAGCAGGCAGACTCTTGTGTTTAACCCACCAGAAATCAAAATTATTTGGGTTGGAAAGGACCTCAAAGATCATTCCAAACCTCCCAGCCATGGTGTAGTGGGTTGACCCTGGCTGAATGACAGGCACCCACCAAAGCTGCTCTCTCACTCCCCTCTGCAGCCGGCCAGAGGAGAGAAAATTTAATAAATGGGTTCATGACTTGAGATAAGGACTGGGAGAGATCACTCATCAAATACCATTGTGGGCAAAATAGGCTCTAATTAGAGTATGAATTGAATTTATTACTAACAAAATCAGAGCAGGACAATGAGAAGTAAAATTAACCCTTAAAAAAACACCTTCCCCCCACCCCTCCCTCCTTTCCAGCTCTACCTCCTACCCCAGCAGTGCAAGGAGACAGGGAATGGGGGTTTTGGTCAGTCCATTACCCATGGTTTCTTCCACTGTTCATGGAGAGGAGTCGTTCCCTTGCTGCAGTGTGGGGTCCCTTGCCATGGGAGACAGTTCTCCATGAACTTCTCCAACATGAGTCCATCTCATGAGCAACACCTAAATGTGAACTGCTGTAATGTGAGTCCATCCCACGAACAACAGTCCTCCTCAAACTGCTACAGCATGAATCACTCTTCCATGGAGTGCAGGCCTCCAAGGACAGGCTGCTCCAGCAAGGGCTCCTCTCTCCATGGGCCTCCCACAGGGTCACAGCCTCCTCTCAGGCATCCACCTGCTCTGGCATGGGTGTCCTCCATGGTCTGTGGGTGGATCTCTGCATCCCCATTGATCTCCATGGGCTGCAGGAGGACAGCCTGCTTCACTATGGTCTTCACCCATGGGATGCAGAGGAATCTCAGCTCTGGTACCTGGAGCTCCTCCTCCCCATCCTTCTCCACTGACCTTGATGTCTCCATAGTTTTTCTTCTCATATTCTCACCCCACTCTTTTCTGGCTGCAATTATATCTGTGCAATAACTTTTCTTTCTTCCTAAATATGTTATCATGGAGGTGTTACAACCATTTCTAATTCGTCCAGCTTTGACCAGCAGTGCGTCTGTCTTTGGAGCTGCCAGGGATTGGCTCTGCCAGACATGGAGGAAGCTTGTAGCAGCTTCTCACAGAAGCCACCCCTGTAGACCCCCTGCTACCAAAACCAGGCCATGCAAGCCCAATACACATGGGCAGGGACACCTTCCACTAGACCAGGTTGCTCAGAGCCCCATCCAGCCTGGCCTTGGATACTTCCAGGGATGGAACGTCCACAACCTCTCTGGGCAACCTGTGCCAGTACCTCACCACCCTCACAGTAAAGATTTTTTTCCCAATATCCAATCTAAATCTACTCTCCTTCAGTTTGAAGCCATTCCCCCTTGTCTTGTAAAAAGTCCCTCTCTGGCTTTCCTGTAGGCACCCTTTAGGTACAGGAAGGCTGCTCTAAGATCTTCCCAGAACCTTTTCCAGGCTGAACAGCCCCATCTCTCAGCCTGTCTTCATAGGAGAGGTGCTCCAACCCTCTGATCAGCTCCCTGCTGGGCTTGCATCAGCAGGTCTACATCCTTATTTTAAAGGCCCTAGAACTGGATGCAGTACTCCAGGTGGGGTCTCACAAGAGCAGAGCAGGGGGGCAGAGTCACAGAATGGTTGAGGTTGGAAGAGACTGCAGTGGATCATCTGGTCCAACCCCCCTTCTCAAGCAGGGTTATCCCAGAGCACATGGCACAGAATTGCATCCAGACAGTTCTTGAATATCTCCAGTGAGGGAGACTCCACAACCTCTCTGGGCAATCTGTTCCAGTGCTCAGTCACCTGCACAGTAAAGGTCTTCCTCGTGTTCAGGTGGAACTTCTTGTGCATCAGTTTCTGCCCATTGCCTCTCATCCTATTGCTTGGCACCACCAAGAAGAGCTTGGTCCATCTTCTTGATGATCCTCTCTTCAGATACAGATACACATTTATGAGGTCCCCGCTGAGTTGTCTCTTCTTAAGGCTGAACAGGCCCAGCTCCTTCAGCCTTCCCTCATAAGAGAGATGCTCCAGTCCCTTAATCATCTTTGGCACCCTCCACTGGACCTGCTTCAGGAGCTCCATGTCTCTCTTGTGCTGAGGAGCCCAGAAGGGGACTCAACACTCCAGATGTGCCTCACCAGGGCTGAGTAAAGGGGCTGGACCACCTCCCTTGACCTGCTGGCAATGCTCTTC
>VXBN01007806.1:0-12279 GCA_013397395.1 Sinosuthora webbiana
TTTTTTTGTTGTTTGTTTGGGTTCTTTGAAAATAAGGCTACATAGGGGAATAGTGGGAAGAAAGAAAGACTATGATTTATAACTTGGTACAGAATGCATGTTGACATTTCTATCATGTGTTTCCATTATGGTGAAGAAATCAGGACACCATTAATGTGTATCTTCCAATTTCACCAAATACCCTTATGTTTTATTGTATGTTACCATTTAATTCAACAGACCATCTTAAAAAATGTACAAAAAATGGGTTTGTGCTGCTGTTGTCCCCTTATATTTCTAAAGTATCTTTCTTTTCTCTTCCATATCATACTGCCAGGTGTAAAAGCTGAACTCAAATATGCTAGACCTTTTCCCCTGATTAAGGTCAATGATACATGCATTGTTTGTTTACTGTTTTACACTGTCTTAATACTCGAGAATTTGAGCAGCAGTTCTGTGCTACATCCATGATCTTTAAATGTCAAAGTAAGTGCCATGCTGCACCATGCAACCTTGACACTACTGTGTCAGAAATGAAGACTGAACTGTAGCTCTCTATCACCAAATGAGACCAGAAGAACAAAGTACTACTGAACATCTCTCTTGAACAGCAAGCTGCCATGACCTGGAAAAAAAATTCCTTTTGATTTGATAAGAGACATTTCAAGCTTGGCGAGGCACACAGATTTATTCAGATGTCTTTATGATTTAGTTTATTGCCTATAGAGACCTTATAGGAATCTAGTGAGCACCATTTCATAAGTATCATTAGCTAGAACTGACCTCAAATACCACAGTTAAATCTACAAAGAGCTCAATCAGTTCTATTCAAAAATCAGACAATTTTTATGTTGACATCAATGAAAGCAGAATGGGATTACTGGGGACATACAAACTGAAGAGTCACATCCTCAAATGCCTCATTTTGGAGTCAGTGAGTACAACCAAAGTCTAGTCCCCAAAAGGAATAAGATGAACTCTTACAGAGATTTTGATCATTTCTCTATTTGCTTGATGTGCAACCTAATAGCAAAGGCATATTATCTAGCAAACTGACTTCCAGATTCTGTGTAGTCATTTCTTTTCAAATCCTGGGTTGATCAGTAACATGCTCTATGACCCTGGATGATATGCTCTGTTTTCCTTAGCCCATGTCTTGTGCCTCTCCTGCACATTGGCCAGATGTCACTTCAGTGCTGCACACTAGCCACAAATTAATCCAGTTTATGACAGCAAAGAATATTGTTAAACAAGTAATTCCTAAAATTTGTGAGGATAGGTTTTGGGGTGTTTTTTTAAATTACAGGCTGTCATAACTATATGTATGATTTTATTTCATTAAGAAAAATGAAAAGGATATAAAAAAACCCACCAGCTCCAACCAACACATTTAACTCACTTCTTCTGCAGACACTATACACTTAAGCAGTTTCTGCATGGAATTACACCTTGCATAGTGCTGCTGTGTCAGAAATTGTGTTCATTTACTGGACTAGGGCAATCATCACTGAAGATTAAATCTTGCATTTTTAAAATTCCAGCATTAGAAACAGAACTGTCTTAGCCTAATCAGAAACACCAAGTACTTTCACTTCTTATTACCTTTAAGGAGGGAAAATACTCAATGCTGAACTACAGACAGGTGATACTGAATACAGATCAGCAAACTTTACTCTGCAGTCACCCATTCTATATTAAATATGCAGTCATAAAACTCTTGTCAAAACATTAATTGAACACACATTCATTAATTTTATGATATCAGGAACTTCTGGTAGCAGCAAAAGAATTAGTGACTCTCATCACTTATGTTTTCCTAAAATAAGGATACCTGGTTCTTAAATGTATGCAGTGGGCATGGTACAGAAGGGTTTTTATGGATGTGTAATTCCTTCCTTGTCTATTTCTCCTGCCTTTCCTGGTTCACAAAAGCTGAGAGCTAGTGGAAGTGACTAGACTACATGGTTCATATACAGAACCTGTGGATCAAGTGAAGCTGCCACAGCACACACACTGCCATCTGTGCAGAAGTGGTAAATTCTCCTTCCACCCTTGCTGACTCAGAAAGGGATTTAAATGAAACTGCTAACTCTAATGAGCAGCACGCTGCTGGTTATCTGAAGTGAGCTGTACACCACTTACAATCAAACTGTAAACCAGTCATTTCACTTCACTGATCTTGTTCAGGCTTCCTAGAGTTTAACAGACAACCCATTATCTAGTCCATCACACTGCCTGTCCACCTCTCTTCTCCAATTGCTTCAAGACACAGGATGAAGCAAATCATCCTATCTTACTCATCTTGTTTTCCAAACCTCCCTGCTCACAGAAGGCTGCTGTTCACAGTGGTCTGAAGAAACCTCTCAAACAAAACCAAAAAAAACAACACAACAGGAGCACCTTTAAAAGTGTTATCAAAAACAAGCAGTAACAAATTCTCCAGCATGTCAAGGACAGACTTCCTAAACATTGTCTCCTAAAATGGTGTATTTCTTCTGGCATTTTAAGTAAATTAATTACCAGGAACCTCAGTATTAGAAACTGACTTAAAATAACATAACTTTGACACATTGGGGTTTACTTATTTTGTTGTGAATAGCAGCTGTATCCTCTTATTTGTGATGGGAGACTTTTGACAGCTCACTGCTGCAAAGCATACACGTGATCTTGTGCAATTTGGGTAACAGTGCCGAGGAATCAGGCCTTTTATTCTGTTCATATACAAAATTGTGCCTTCAGAACTCTTGTCTCTATCAGACCCCAGAAGAAAGATGTGATGAATGGGCCCCGAGAGAGCACTTCTCCTTGCCTTCGGCTCCAATGGCTTGCAGGCATATGACACTCCATCAATACCGAGAGCTGGCAGCTTGAAAGGCGGGAAGGACGTTCACTGATAGCATGCATCTGCTTAGTAACAGCATTGGTGCTCCACTCCTTTTCCCATTCATTGCCTGCAGGAACGACTCCATTGAGAGGTTCACCATCAACAGATGGTCCCAGGCTAAGGTGTAATCAGGAGCAGCTTGCTAAATTTACCTCAAACAAATAGAATTACAGGCTTTTGTGGAATCGAAATGATTTGGGAACTTGGGTGGTACAGAGAGTGTTAATGTGAGTACATCCCAAAACAATGATCTAAAGTTGTCAGTGAAAATCCGCTCTGCCCTGAAGTTGCATATTTATACTCATGCTGCTTAGTGCCTCAGTTTATACAATAGACGCTTATTTTGAGAGAATTTTTAGCTGCAACCTAAGTAAGTCATTTACCTCCTACAGTCTTCTTTTCCCCTCAGGATATACTCTGCTGAAAATGTTTTAATGCAAAATCTACACTTTCATCACCCTCAGCTCCTGAGTATTTCATATGTCGACTTTTTACGCCATTAAGAAAATAAAAACTACTATTAAAATCGAACAAGACTTTACCACGGCAGAAAACTGTTATAACATAGAATTGGATGTGTATATGCCTTGAAAGCACTGTTACCTCTAAGTTATTTGTTGTTTGGTTGAACGCAACATTTAAGTTTGGAATCATGCCCTCTTACAATCTACTAATAGCTATCCAAGCAGAAGCAAAGAGAGAAAAAAAAAGATTAATTTCAAATGCAAGTTCTGTATCAAGATTTAGTATTTTAATTTACAGCTGCTGTACAGAAAAAAGTAATCTATTTTTAAACAAAAATTTATACAATTGTACCAGAGAAAAATCAAATATATTCCACAGACTAGCATACACACATAAAATAACACTTAGCATGCTAGCGGGCTGCACTAGTAGAACTGTGGATCTAACCCCAGTGAAAGATTTCATATGGTGACTGCATGCAAACTAATGTACGTTTGTTTGTCAGATTCATGCTTAGCAAAACTGACTACAATCTTAGTCATCAATTTGATCACTTTCTTGTCTAGGTGACAGAAAACTCAGCATATGAAAGTTAGTAGTGTCATTGCTGAAGATGACCATACCAGTACTGCTCCAAGGTTAAAAACTAAACGTAGGAAATGAAGCATTGCTTCATTTTATGTTATCCCAGCACCTTAAGATGGCAAAATACAACTGAACAGGGAAATCATAATAAAAGCTCACTTCTTCAAACTGTCTTTGAAAGAACTAGGTACTTTTTTTAACCTTGTAAAATTTAGGCCAATGAAAACAACGTCCTGAAGCTGTAATTGTTCAGCGACACAAGGCATTCAGCACTTGTTTAACTAAAGGGGTCCCTATACTTCTGACTCAGGGCAGTGTACTGCCCCTAACTGTACTAAAATAACTGTTTTGGGGTGTGAGATGGATCCTGGCACATTTAGTGATTTGGTTAAAGAAGCACCAGGTGGCCCATAGCAGAGTTGGTGTTCACCTTGATCAACCTCTTGATCCATTTGATAGTATCCAACCTGTCATCACAACAGAGAATGACAAATGCCTAACTACAGGGAGATCTCAGCAGTCAGCCAAGAAAGAAGAAACTAGGACTGAAACCAGAAGATCTGCCAAAACCGTTCACACCATGGAGCTGTGGTTTAAGGAAGAACTAGGCTGGGTCGTACATCACAGCCTTGAAGTTCACATCACCATTTGTGCACCCTCCAACTTAATTCCTTTTTTAGCTCTGAGTGATTGCCATGAAAAGCTCCTTCTCAGTTACCATTTCTGCATGTAAAGCCTTAGGTCAGAACTTTTGTCTCTATGGACCAGAAATTCCTGCATAATTACAATCTACTACATGTAGTTGCTATACATACTTGCGCTGCAAATCACTAAAACTATGGTTTGGTGGTTTTTTTAAGCAATCTACACAAGTTGTTTTGTTTTTTTGTTTTTAATCTTTGCCAAGATCACAGCTACAGTCTTCTTGAGTTTAGCTATATAATAAATACTGGCTTTGACCTAAATATTTCCCAATATCAGAAGTATTATTAAAATCAAATCAAAATAGGTACCTAGTACCAGACTTCTTGTTATCTAGTAAGTTCTTTTTCAAAAATAATAGCTGCAGATATTTAAAAGCAGTTGAGATGTAAGTGCTGTGATTTCACTGATAATAAAAGTATATCAGTTTAAAGTCTGGGAAATGCTTAAGTATTGTGAGAGAAAAGAATAGTTGCATGCCAAATTCCTCACAGATAGTGGTCCTTCATGAATACCAGTGGCACACATGATACCTCCTAGTGAGCTAATGAAAAGGAGATGCTTCCAGAAGAAGTTCCCAGATGGGCCACAACTATAGTCCCTCACCCCACAGCCTCACAGGTGGCCAAGATGGGTTACTGTGCATGTCCATTACAAACAACACATGGTCATATACAGTTGCAGCTTTGGGTAACACACACCTCTGTGAAAAAGCAAAAAGTTTTCTACGCATTTCAAAAAATTTCTTGAGTTACCACAATGTTAACAGCCAGTGACGAAGACAGCCCAAGTGAATGAAAAGGAACCAGGAAACAGACACTGTAGGAACACTACGGTAATGTTTTTCAAAAAATAGCTCTGATATATTCTAGAATAATAGAAAATAAAGCTGAGAATACATCTTTCCTGAAAGATACACATTTCAGATTTGGAACTATATTCGTTACTGTATAAGATTTTCTACATCTATTTTTTAATTAGCATTAATGTTCTGGTTTTAGAGCAAAATTCATTTTATATGGTCAAAATTGGTGAATACCTACATTTGGAGAACACTCTGCAAGCTTATATCTGTCTGTACCACCAGCATTATCATATAAATTTAATGGAGCAAAGTAAAAAGATCAAGCACTAAGTCTTACCACTTATTTGAAAAAAGGTAGTAAGGTAATAATCTCACGACTGCACAGACAAACCTGAGATGTATTGTGTATAAATTGCAGATCATGTACTAAAGCCATCTAGGGGAAGTGTAATTTGTAAATGCAAAACCTAATATCCATCCTCCCAATTACAAAATCTAGATGATAAAGCTATTTCATAAGTGACTCTTAGGTGGATTTTTCCATAACTTCTGTCATTTTTTTTGTTCCCAAGTCAAAAAAGGAAATTAAAGTGTGCTTTGTGGTATTTACTAAGTTTGGCATTGAATAATTTTTCCTCTTTCAACTTAGTAAATCTGTAAGGGTTATCAAGCCTATGTAACCATTAAAAATAATTTTTACTCTTTGACTAAAGCATGTGCCAATATACAGAAGCCAGAAAAATGGCACAAAGTGACTTATTGAAAAACTTTCTATTTGAAAAAGTAATAAACAAACTAGTCCTTTCTCTGGGAAATGTGGCTTGGCTTCATAGCCTTGGATAAGGAGACTACTTAACCTGAGATGCTTCACCGAGTAGCTGGTAATAGAAAATCTTCCAATCTGAAGTAAAACAATTATCACCAGCCTTGTATTAAGTTCCTGGTAGGTGGGTCTGCCAGCAACACACTACAGCCTCTGGCAAGTTCAAAAGGCCGTTCCCATGCTAAGGGTGCAGAGGTTCCCCTTTGTCCCTTCTTAAGCCGTTAAGTCCGTGAGATAGCCGGCATTTAGGAAGATAAGAAATTGCCTGATTAGACACCAAACTTCTTTTGTTTCCTTAGTTGTGGGAAGCATTTCTTAGCAGTGTCAGTCTCTCCTATTTGCATTCCCTGATGTCTCACAGGTGACAGGACTAAAAAAAGCCGCAGCAGAATAGAGGTCCTTCTACTCCCTTCTCCCTCCCCGTCTCTGTCGCCTGCCTCTGTTCCTTTACGTAGCACCAACCCAACCTGCTGCGTATCAGAATGCAGCGTGCCAAGCGTCTCTGCGGGTTCTGGAGGACACCTCTGTCCCTGGGAGGGGCAGATGTCCCGCCCGGGGCCCCGCGCTGAGGGCGCCGTGCCCTCCAGGGCCGCTCCTCCCGCAGGGGCTCTGCAGGCCCCGTGAGGGCCGCGCTCCGACCGCCCGCTACGGCACACCGACAGCTCCGCGCCGCGAGCAGCAGCACAGACTTTACTTCTTGTTCTTTATTATCCTGACGTCAATGTAAAATAAAGGTAATTTAGGCCCTGGTTATAAGCAATATAAAAACAGAAGGAGAAAGCTGGCAGCAGCAGCCTGGCTTCAGGCTTCAGAAAGCCTGTGAGAGCCTGCCAAAACACAATCTTAGCTGAAGGCATTAGCACATCTGAGACACAATCCCCGCACCACCCTCACCACCACCCNTATGCCTAAAAAGAAAAACACAGCAAGACCAAAAATGCACTCCAGCAAAGCCACCGTCTCCATCTCGTGGTGGGTCATGTGGGGAGGAAGCGGAGCCTACGCACGATTTTTGGCTGATAATGTGGGAGAGAACAGTAACTACCACCCCAGATGAAACTAAGTATGACAAGTTCAGCTTGCAGCAAGTCTGTGCAGTCAACTAATAAATTCCTCAAATAGGGTCTCATAATGAAAATGTGAACACTGTCTTAATAGATGGGCACCTTGACCTGACAGAAGTTTAGCCTCCATTCCCCTGCCAAGGCAGCCTTGAGACACAGAGACGAGCTGTCCCTCCCCCTCCCAGGACGTGTGGGGAGGCAGGAAAGGGCTGATGGATGGTTTTGTGGACAAAGGAGAGAGGGATGAATTATAAATCACAATTTGATCTCTGCAGCAGAATACAAGCAGGATGTGACAAGGTATACCTAGGTCAGTGTCACATAGGTGCAGGCTTTGGAATTAGTTTCCTGAACATCTGCAGCAAACATAAAAAACAACTGCCAGTACCAAGGAGGGAGGAAAGAAAAGAACACATCTCACGTTGCAGGGATCAAACCAATCAACAAAACAAGGAAAGAAATCTAAAAAATAAGTTTTTTTCTGTCATTGAACAGAAAGAAGAACACACTGGATGCTGTGTTCCTAATTTCATAGTTTAAGCTGTACGTTTTGCTGCATCATTAAAGAAAATAATAATAATTCTTCTGATTTCCCTGAAACTGTTTGAAAACATTCTCCTGTTGAGATCTTAACAGTCAGCATTACAGACCTAAACAAAGGAGTACCCTTGCACAGGGCTTCTGGCATGCCCCTCCCCAGCCGTGCCGCCGCCAAGTGTTTTAGACTAAATACAAATTGGAGTCCCCTTCTAGGAATCCACAAAGATCGATCTTAACAAAATGTCCATGTATGTGATAGGCAAGGAGTAGTTTGTGTGGGGGTTTTTTTTTGCCTATGAGAACGTCTGGAAGAAGAAGAAAAGGTTACTGTTTTGCCCATAATTATTTCTCCTCCCTCTTTTATCCTTGCTATTTCCAGGCTAAGCAGAGGGAAGCACATACCAGTACGGCAAACTGAATTAATTTACAAAGCTGTAATTTTTCACTTAGCTGTGTACAAAGCAAAACTACTGAGGAATGACCATTCACATGTGAAGAGCGAAATTAATTCGCCCAAGAACATGAGAGCGTTAAGCGCTTGGAGAAATAACAGAAATGGTTCTCTTACCTTGACAGGAAAACAAACACCTTGCTCTAAGAAATGAAATAAAAAGTTACATATCCTAAAAATTCTTCAAACCTGGTTATTGAACATGATGTATCCCAAGTGACAGACTGCCTTTTAATGTTGAGGACTTTTTTTTTTTAAGTACACTGGCTTAAAATTTTGACTTTCTGATAAGTTTCACCTCATATGGCTGCTACTGGCTTTTTAAACTATTTATTTTAAATTTAAAAATTTACCTCAGTTAGGAAAAATCACAAAATTAACAAATAAGTATAAAATTATGTATTAAAAAAAAAAGTCATAAAGAGAGTGTTCTGACAAAACAACAATCCCACAAAAGAGTGTTTTGAAAACACAAATCTGGCTTAGCTGTCCAACAGAAGCTGGTAGAAAAAATTGTATAAAACAAAACAAACTGAAAACAATTGAAGGAAGTACTAGAGAAAAAATATCTATGTTGTGGGAGGAGACTGAAGGCAAGAGTTATTCAAATTACCTAGTGGTTTGGGGAGCTGATATAATTTTCTCCCTTGAGATAAAATCCTGGGCACTGAACAACTTGGAATAGTTCACAGCTGCTCTGAAAATTACTCTTTTTATAGAAAACGTCAAGGAAAGAGCATAAAAAATTAACAAATCCTGCTGCATATATGTCATATATGATTTTGATTAACTCAAAGAAGTAGCAAGGGCTACTGTTATCCTACAGGCACATCTCCTCCACAAACAATAGCGTGCTTTGAGGAGTCCATCTCCACAGCTTGGTGCAAGTCTCCTCTCCACTGTCAGCCTGACCACAACTTTTAACTACAGCACCCTCAAAGCACACGGCAGGTTCTTCAAACAGCTCCCCTCCTCCTATAGCAGCTGTAAGCTTGCACACATGCAAAAATAAGTGTGGTGGAGGCAGCCACACACTACCAAAATTAAATATTTGGCCACTTTTGTCCAGAGAGTGCACTTTCACTCTCACCCTTCCTTTCTCAACCCAACTAAAGAAAAAAAAAAGGCAGCACAGATTTCCTCATGCTGTAAGAAATCCAGCACTGATAACACACTGCAGTGAAAACGTGACACCACTACTGCTGGTAGCAAAGTATCATACAGAGAAGCCTGCACTTGCTCAAACTGCAGTATGTCTGGGCAGACCAATCCAGGTGGACAAAGATCCAAGGACCCTTTTCCGCAGCCAGAGCTGGCTCAAACTTCTTACTGTATTCCAGAGACCAACCAAAGAGGGAAAAGAGGAAGGTCACTTTGGAAACAGAGGCAACATTTCTTCACACAAGCCTTGCCCTGTTGTGCCTCCCACTTCCCTTACAACATCCTGTCTTGTATAAAAGACATTTATTTAATAGCAGTAACAGAGCTGTGGGATAAAGCTTTTTAAGTTCAAGAGTGGAGTAAGGGTTGAAGGAAGACTGGAGACGGTGGGGGACTTCTGTGTCATACATCTTAGTAAATGAAGCCAGGGGACACTTCATGCTGAATTTAAGCCTGGGAAAGACTCATCTACAGCTAGATTGTCTTAAAGGCTTTTTTGTGCGTGGTTTTTGTTTGGGCTTTTTTGGGGGAGGAGGGGTCTAGATGGGTGGTTTTATATAATAAAAAAAATGTAACAAACCAGAATGCAAAAAAAGTATACAATCTGGATAAAGGAATTTTTAATGAGGGCACTGCAAATGACATTTTCCCTCTACTTTAGGATGTTGCAAATAGCAAATTAGCATACCTCAGAATGGAATTTCTGCTACGGGAGAGATGAAAGGTTAACTGTCTAAAGAGTAAAGAATATGTTTGACATCTGTTTAGAAAAGCAAGAGTCTTCTAAGAAAAGTAGAGGCCCCACTTGATGCTCCTAATTCTCCTTCAGTGTTTGCATACACTTTCAGATAATTAGAGAAACTCACTCTAGAAAGCCTAACTGAAAAATAAGTTAAAAAAAAAAAAAAAAAAAAAAGAAAAAAAAAAAAAAAAACCAGTGCAGACCTCAATGCCTTGTTTGCTGGGCTTGTTCGAGGGCTGTGGAGGTCACAGTGATTGACAAGCCTTTGGTGCCAGTAGGAGAGCTGCTAATGCATACACATCGCTGGAGAGGCAAGCTCAGAGTACAGACCATGCCTAATAAGAGACGGGCAGCCAGTAGGCTGAACAATGTAACAGGCAAACTGTCAATGAACTTAGGGGCGGCTAAAAGACTGCAAAATACATTCTCCATCAATTAGTACCAATTAGAAAGCAGGACAGTAACATATATCATGCAAATAAAGATCTCCCCACACTTCCAAGGCCCTTTCATAAAGCTAGCTTTGTTGCCAGTTCTTAGCATGTACCTTACTGCTGCACACACATGCCTGGGCTCCCACACGGGAATTTGCTACTCCCACGTTACCAGAATAGCAATTCCTCTGTTACTAGAGCAATAAAGTTGTTGAGAAAAGCAAATAAAGCAAATTGGGCAAGGGTACACAGGCTTGAGTTTCTAAATCCTTCCATAACCTAAGTGCTAAAACTGGGGTTTCATAAGGTGTGACAGAGACAGGAAACCATAGCCTAAAGGTAGGCAAGGCTCCTTCCAAGCAGATCCCACCCTGTGCGCTCACTTCAGCCTCACACAAACGTGGCCCAGCGCATCGCTGGAAGACCAGCAGCTCTCCAGTGGTTCCTCATTCAGTCCCTAGTCCCACTTGGGCAGTGGGAAGGAGGAGAAACACAACTGGGGAAGCAGATGATTCTCCCTTTTTTCTAGCTCTTTCTAAACCATGTCTTGTGGAGTCAGTGGATTTCTTCTATGTATGGTTGACGACAGCAAACTGCTTCCACAGGCATGCTTAGTAACAATGGTTTATAATGTGATTCCATGGATTTGACCTGTGCATATGCCTTTCTACTTCTGCAGCTGTTTTTACTTCACCTTGCAGTATTGAAGGCATGGTGCAACTCATTATGTTACACCTCAAGTTGCATCTAAATTCAGCTAGCGTTTTAAAGACAGCTGTATCTGTTTAGCAAAGGAAAAACAGCCCTATTCAGTGTTCAGTTGTATACCTTCAACAAACAGAACTATTGACAAATAATATTGACTCTACTTTTCATGCCTTACTGAATCTCTACACAGGCTATAGGAGTAAGAATATAAATGTGATTCAAGTTTCAAGAACAGTAGGTTGCAAGAAAAAAAGAATCAGTTATTCTACTTAACTGAAATCACCTTCAGCACCAGACTTGTAATAAAAACAATACTTTGATCTTAACACTTTCACCAATACAACTCTACAATATTTTACAAAGGAAGTGGCATCACCATTTACATATAGGGTACCATTACGAGGAGGTCCTGTTTATTTCTTTTTTTTTTGTGCAAGTTTCAAGTGAGAAATTGAGGAAAAAAAACAAAACTACTAAAATCACAGAGCCTTGGCACATTTATCTTCCAAAGAAGTACCTCATCTTTTTCCCATTCACCAACAGATGGCCTTTTCAGTCCAGAAATGATCTGGGGCTTGGTTCAGTATTGGAGACAAGGGGAGCACTGCTGTTTTGTGACTGGACTCTGTAGGGTAGGGCTTCATCTATTTCATATTACCTACTGTTGTGAAAGACTTGTGTGCAGTTCAGACGTGATACAGAAACAGAACAGAGGAAGGTTTAGCAACAAAGTTCCACAAAAGCATGAGTTTGGTACTATAAGTAAATTCATGCCAGAGACAGCAAAGTCAGGGGTTTTTAATATATTTAAAAAATATATATTGTCAGAAACTTGGCCAGGTAATTATTTTTTGGCAAAACACAGGCATTCCTGGAAAAGGATGTAACGTGGCAAAAAAAGAAAAAAAAAAAAAAAAAAAAAAAAGGAAAAAAGTA
>VXBN01007806.1:13809-30224 GCA_013397395.1 Sinosuthora webbiana
AAAAAACACCCACCACAAAAAAAAAATCCATTCCACATTTCTTTAGTGTGAGTCCAGCCTAACTTCGTCATGCAAAAATAACAGATTTAATTGTTTAATTGATTTCTTGAAACCCTTTGCAGCTAGAAATTTCCATGGCACAGCAAAAACATCACTTTCTAATCCCTGGTTTATTTAGAGATAAGGGAGATTTATTATTATTATTATTTATTTCAGTTATTACAAATCCAATTCTCATGAGAAACCAGGAAAACCTCTAAAATTATATAAAATTTCTTTCATGTAACTAAAAAAACTACATTACTTTTCCCATTACCTGAAGCTTCCCCATAGCCACATTATTTAAGTCTGGTAGCTGTGTGGCTGGCAGACATGAAAAAAATATTTACAGAATATATGTATACATAAGCATATCTGTTTAAAATTAAATAAAGGTACATTAAATTATGCAAACTGAATTAGATATTAATGTGTCTTATTCTTATTCCCTTAGTCTTCTGCCATTACCAAATGATTCCTGCCTTGATGTACAAAGTGGGTTTAGATATTGTTTTATCCTATTTCTACACTTAGTAACAGTTGCACGTGTATTTTATTGGGTATTTAAAGCAGGTGGCCTAGCTGAAGTAGGCCATCATCATCATCATCATGAAGACGACTTACCAGTGCTATTTTGAAAGACTGCAAAGACACACAGTTACAGAAATTTGCTCAGAGCATTTAACAAATGTTGGTCTGAACCTAAAAATAACAGCAATGGACTGTAGCCATCACCATTTTCAAACTGAAAAAATACTGCTAACACAACAGGACATATACACATATAATTCTATGGAATGTGTTAAATGTTTAAATTAACTTTGTAACAACCCTAAGCTTGTGCAATGCACTTCTATTGAATATCTTTTTGTAAAACTCATGCCAGTACTTCCTTTTCTTCATGTTGGGCCAACATGCTTAATATTACCTTCAATACTGTCATTACCCAAGCACATCTCCTCAGAAGATTTCATCCATTTTTCAAAAACAAAACACTAAATCCAGCTGCCCCTAGACAAGTGCAATACTGGGGGTTTTTTTCCATTCCACAATAAGAACAAAAATATATAGGGGAGGTGCAAAGAGAAGAAGCTTGGTATTTTAATTTTTTCTTGGAGCTTGAAATTTAGATTTTTAGAAATACGGTCATTCTACCTTAACCATGTGAATGACAGTAAAGGCTCATTGCACAGGTCAGTTGCAGCATGACTGATTCTGACATGGTAGAGGAAGTGACTTTTATCAGTTACAATGTTTCTTAGACTACTATGGAAAGTCAAAAGGCAGTAGCATGAATTTCCCTTTCTCATAAGGATCAACCCATAAGGTGTTTTTATCAGCCACTTAAATTTGCCTATCCCACAGAGAGCTTTGCAATGAAGAAATCTCCTGGAAGTCCCAAAACAAGACACAACAACAACAACAACAACAACAACAAAAAGCCAAGTGCCTATATGTATACAATGCAAAACATATGCCATGGATTATGTCACTGGAAGCAGCATATCCTTGTTTTCAAAGGTAAGCAGAAGGAAACCTCAGTAGTACACCTGCAGACCAGGCCTTCTGCAAGGATTGAGGCTTCCAGAAAAGCATGAAAGGAAACCACAGGCCAGGCCACATTTTATTTTCTCAGCAAGGCTCTATCGGTAACAAAGAAGGCAAAGCTTATCGTGCTCAGTGCCCATATTCTACAAGTTTGCTGTAATGCTCCAAGGGCTTAAGTGCCCTTATCTGCCAACCCCCTGCTTCATTTCTCCATTGAAATAAATCCCTTTGTAATAACAAATGAGACTTGCTACTTAGCCTGTATGCAGATGAAGAAGGACAGAGCTGCTTTTACATTTGGCTGACAAATGACAATCTATACAGGTAGCATGGACTGTTTAGGGATTACAGACAAAATTAACTAAATATATCTCCCTGATTCTCCTTTTTCTCCACTAAGTTCTTTAACCCTTATTATAAGAGAATAATTCTCATGCAAAGTCATTTAAAGTTACAACTTTCTACATAATTTTGGTGACTATAATTTTATTTTCATTAATTTGATTTTCAAGAACACATGCCTGCGCTTAGAGTGGACAAAAACAAGAAATAAGGAGAGTGGTTTCAGATTATTTAAATAGTGCCAATTCCTACAGTCCTGCCATAGGCTGTCAGAGGCATAAGACATTTACAGAGGTCAGGATACCCAGGAATGCTTTTAAAAATTGTCTCTGTAGGGGAGTACAGATGTTCATTGTAGCTATTAGAAAGAAAAGGAAGAAGCAAATGCTTAATATAGAAAAAGGGATTTCCTGAATACATTTACATATTCCTTAGGTGGAAATTTATAAATTATTTGTTTTTCAGTGAACATAGAAATTACAAAATTACAAAATCGCAAAAAAACATATTGGAATATTTTTTAAAACAATTTTTAAGCTACAGAAATAACCTGAGATTTCATTTGGCAAGGGCCCAGAGGCCTGGACTACATCTGTGATTTCTATCATGTGGGGCTTGAAGACAATGAGGACATTCACATGTGTAAAGATAATAAAGGCTTAGTTCCAAAATGCTGAATTGTCCACTTTAAAACAAATTACACAGGTTTCATCTGCAATTTAAAAGCCCTAATGTCATGCATCCCAGCAACTCAAAATTAATAAGCCACTCTTGCATAGTGCATGCATGCTCAGAATTAAGAAACTTCAAAAGCACCACAATTAAGAAAATCATAAACAGACTTCAGAGATAAACATGGGGTCACTTTCCTTTTCTTGAGTATTTATTAAGTATTAATATAAGATTTATGCTGATTATAAACCCAAATTTGTGTTCTGGAATTTCTTCCCATTCCTTTCTTTTCCTACAACACTGTGACTTATCATATTTATGGGAAATAAAAACATAAGATTTTTAGTTTATTCTCCATGCTTTCATAGTAGACTTCCTAAACTGTCCTTCACTGCACTGCCTGTGTACCAACCTTACTCCCTGCAGTTCGTAAGCACTAAAAATATTTAAAGATTTTTTTCTCTTGTCACAGTTGGAAGAAACTTCACTTTCTATGTCATTTCAGGCTTTTTTATTTTTACTTGCAATCTTGTTGATTAACAAGAGTTGTGATTGCTGAGACAGATGCAAACACCTTATACTTTTGCAGTGAAGAATAGCCCAGTTTCTGAAGAAAAAAAATGGAGAGGAGAAACAAGGATGAAGGACTTATTTCCAAAGGAAAATGCTGTCCACCTTACATACACCAGTATCTCTGAAACCAGGATTTACCTATCTACAAAAAATAAGCACTTTAATTCAGTTTTAAGATGCCCTTTTGTGTATTCCAATAGAACATGTAAATATATTTAATCCTTAAAACACCATACCATTATTTCTTGGCTAAGGGACATTTGCTATGTAAAAAAAAAAAAAAAAAAAAAAAAAAAAAAAAAAAAATAAATAAATAAATAAATAAATAAATAAAATTGAGTATTGTCAGCTTAACATCAATACTCTAAAAATAAAAGATGCAAACTGGTTCAATAACGGGCCATAGTGTTCAAAAACAGGCCACATTTCCTCTCAGTCAAAACAGCATTTAAATTCTTATGAACACAATTCACAAATTTTAAAAAATACACTGTAGGCATAAGCAAACAGAGGGAGTGTGTTGCTGAAACATCAGAGAGTTCTATGCATTTCTTCTTACCTGAAAATCATAATTAAATGGATCGACTTTAAGAAGTAATGTGACAGCCAAAAACTTTAATCCTGCCTGTACATGGTCTTCTTTCGTATGACTAAACTGGAACTGCCTAACTGTTCCAGTAATATTGTTGTTGTGATAGACCATGCGAATGATGAGGTGTTGGAGCTGAGTCAATCTTTCAGTCCATGCTTCCAGCTCTCCACCAGAAGAAAACTCCTCCAGCCTTCCAGCCTAAACCAGTATGCAGCCACTGATTCCTCAGTATCATCTGGGTTAGTTCATGCACTTAGCAGCATTTAAAAAACAGAGAGATGCAGGTTGGAATGTAGCCATACAAGCAGGAATGCCAACACCACAATTAGATGAAATAACCCCATTAACCTCAGTCAGGTGTAGTTGGAACAGCACACCTAACCTACCTTCCATATATGCTATCTAGAGTTTAATGCATTAATGTATTTCCTTCCCTCCATACACTTGAAATTCCTGATAAAAGTTCTGGTCAATCATATTTTATGTTCTCTGTTTTGATATCTGCACTTACAGCTACAATTACACTGCTTGAATATTGAGCACATTCCATCTGGAAAAGGTTTAGAGAAATACACTGGTGATCACTTCCCTCTGTGATCAAATATTATGACTTGATGAAAATACTCATATGCATAATTATCTAACAGCCAGCACAGCTGAAAAACTTTGAAAAAAATGCAAACATTTTCCCTAGCATACTGATCATTATCAGAAATAAATTACAGGGGCTAGATGACTGTCCTAATGCTCATGTCAGAAGTCACAGAATATGCAATTACTACGAAGTTACCCTTGGCATCAGTATTTCATGGAAGCATCCAACAGGTGCCCCCTTCCCTACATCAATTTCTTCATCTTTAAGAAACATAAAAAACATTCTCTCTAGAATGAAATGGCTGATACTGCAAAAATATTCATAGCCATATCCAGCAGAACAAAGTACTGTTTCATTTCAGTAAAATGTATGTCTCTAAAATAAACCAAATACCAGGTGAAATATCACTGAATCTGCTTCAGGAATTAATTTTGCTACTACTATTCAAATCAGATATTGAGGCACTACATTTTTTCCTAATGATTTTTTAAGTTAAATTGTTTACTTTTTCAGCATTTTCAATTGGTACAGTGGTATCAAAGAAAGACGCAGTGTGGATCACCCCAATTACAGTATTCTAATGCATAGATTTAGTAATGTGTGAGAATTTGACTCATTGTCTTCAATCAAACTCAGACTGTATAGAGAAGGTGAATTAAACCCATAGCCATTAGTTTAAAAGTAGCAGATAATTTTTTATACTAAAGAGTGCTTTTTAAAAGCCTATTATATATTCCTAGACTGGAAACACCTTGTTAGAATGTGATATTTGGGGCTGTCCTAGAATTTTAGTTTCTAAGAGCTCAGAAAGGAAAGCAATCAAGCCTGTGCTGCTATATAATAGATTTTCATTGTGAGTATTGACAAACTCTGAACAGTGACACAAATTGGTAACATGTATTTCAAATCTGAATTCTGATGAAATTTCTCAGTACAGCAAACTTTCTGAAGGGTGGAAGGATGTAAAGTCAGCAGAGCTGTAAAGCCAGTGCACACTGAACTCCCAGCCTCCCAGCAGGGGTGGTGGAAGGGCACAGGAATGGTTTTGCCCCACAGTGAATCAAGGAACATTGTCTGGCCCCCTGAAATATCACAAGCATCCTAACCTTTCTGAAAGCTGCAAATGCAGTGCTTGGGAGTCTCTTTCTCTTACTAAAAAGTGAAAGTTCATAGTGTGTGTTGCAAGGACTGGGAAAAAAAAATCTTCAGAATTGACAGGCTTGCTTCTCTAACAGCAACTTTCTTCTATACAGCAGATCCTACAATTTAGTTGTATCACAACTGAGACGGATGGGGCACTTCACAACTCAACTACAGACTTCAGCAAAAACCACTGCATTGAGATTAATGCTCAGGCAAACCTTTTTCCACAGTCATGAGGGGAAAATGTAAATACAGGCAGCCAGAAGCTGAGACCCTCAGAATTATCCCAGTTTAAAATAAACATCCTAAAGTTACAAAAAAGATGTTAGCAGACATATTAAAAAATGAAATTCAATGAAGTCAACCCACTCCCCTCCCCCGCAAAAGCCACAGAGGCAGAAATTTCCACAAGCTCAGTAAGTACTGGCAAAAACAATATTTATTCCACCCTTGGTGCCAGGGCAATAACCAGATTTTCTGTTTCTACAAACCTGAAGACATCTAAAATTCTTGGATCCATTTTTGCTCAGTTTGCCATCCTGTACCACACAAATAGCAGGTCTTAAATTCCCTGGACATTTTTTCTGTTCTGTAGCTGGCTGTGCTCTCAGAGCATTGAAGCTTTTGTCACTTCCCTTTGTGGAACACTGCTCTCAGCTATACCATAATAAAGATTTCCCATTGCTTTTATTTATTCCACAGTATTGTCCTATTCAGTAAGAAGATAAAGAGTCAGAAGCATTTGACATGGAAGTTAAACTCTGAAGTTAGCACATGCAACTGGTAGGTCACATATATTGAACTGGAGCTCCTAAGAACAGCACTTGTAAATGTCATTAATCATTAAGCATGTCCTGCACCCAACAGATAAAGTAAACACTTACCAGATTTTGGAGGAAACTGCTCCCTTCCATCAACACAGAGTATCATCTTTCCAAAAACAGCAAAAATATTACACCCCAGCAAGTGACCTCTGTTGTCATCAGAGCAGTCTAGGTTTCACAATCACTGGTGCAATTAAGTTCTCCAAAATGTACAAAAAAGTTGAGACTGATAACACCTTCAGAATAATTTCCTGAGTAATTTTTCCCAACTTTTTCTTATTCCTACTCTATCAAAATTCGACTCCAGAGAACAGCACATCATCACAAATAAGCATGGACAGTCCTTTCCATTTAAAACATTTTTTAGGAATAAAAATGGCAATTGAAATTCCAAATAAGGTAAATGGAACATTATTTCTCAGGAGAACAGAACTGAAAAGGGAAAGCATGAACAGAATAAAAATACTGGAATCAAAACAGGATTACTTGAAGTATTTATTAACCTGTGAAAGGTGTGTGTTCCCAAGGATCATGATCAGAGCTTTATTCTATTTTGGAAAATATTCTTATAAGCAAATAAAACTGGTTGACCCAAATCTGCTTGTGTCACCCAATATAATGTCAAATTATCTCTACAGGGAGACTGCTTTGAAAAAGGATAACATGAGGGCTCTCACAACAAAGTCCTGAATTTTAAATAGATCTTTCCTTGGTATAGGAGGCTAGGGATAAACAGACAAACAAACAACAACAACAACAACAAAAAAAACAGATAACTGCAGCATTCCATAAATTATAGGAATGTAAGGAACAGCACAGCAAAGCAAAGAATACTGAGATGTCATAATTTTCATGCTCTCTGCTGCATGGAGCAAGTGCGCTCTGCAAGGTAAACAAAAAACTTTTTGATTTTGCACTGCAGTCATCATTAAGTGAATTTATCTGCAGCCTCTTTTAGGTGCACTTGCAGAAGAACACCACACAAATGCCTCCAAAATGCTTAGCTGTAATAAAACTATAATAACGATTTTATTTTGCAGCTGAGCTAACTTAAGCTGGAATGCAGGCATATAAATCTAAATTGAATTTTTAAATACTTGTTCTTAGGATTCCTTTTGAGACTCACAATGAAAACTCAAGTCTGAATTCCCAATATGGAGATTTTATGCTTTTAATAGTCATATTTTTATTTGCTCTTCTGCCATAAATTTGGTTTTGCCAATATAAACAGGTCCTAATAATAGAAGAAGGATTACATTTAAACTCATTAATTCTCTTTTTGAAAATAAATTCTGTCATATATATAAGGATCAGTAATAGTTCCCATGGTAATATAAAAAAAAAGCTTAATATTTGCCACACATTTTATTATTAAAAGAAACACCCTTTATGTATGCTCAAAATAGCACCCAAGACAGTATTACAATAATTTAAACTTACAGATATAATGTTGACATGTAAAATCCTGGTTTCATACCTGGATTTATTACTTGCACGCTTCTTTATTTTCCAGGTTGTAATGCTGAAGCCCTTTTTTTTATGTGCAACCTCTCATTAAACTTACTTATTAGAGTGGCACTGCAGAAGTGGATGCATATTACAACAGTATTGCACTCAGCTGAAAAATATACTCCAGTTCATCTGAAAAACCGGCCAAAACCACATACACAAATATCTCACTTTTATTACTCCTTTTTTATATGCCACTGAATCCACATGCTAAACCATAAGGAAAGACAATTTTTAATGGATATCATGTTTTCCATGAGAAAATTCAGTGTAAGAATTCTAGTGTGTCTTTAGCACCATTCATCTCTTCATTACAAAATCATTGCAGGGGTCTAACTTCAAGGCAAATTTAGCCTAAACCTTACTTTCTCCATATTTTTTTACAAGAGGAAATGTTTGGATTTTACTAGCCAAGTCTGAGTTATCTGGTTAAGGGGTTGGGGGTAGATGTGTCTCAGGGTGGCATGCAGAGAGGGATGGAGTGATGTTTGTTTGTTGTTTGGGGTTTTGTTTTAAATGAAGACATTTCATAATTTAAAATTCAAAAGCTCTGACTCAGTACTCCAGAATACTGCTGTGGGAAAGGGGTGCTTTTTTGCTGGGACTATCTCTTCAGTATCTCATATTTAAGATCATCTGGGTATTTGGATAATTCCAGTCTCATATTCAGCATTCAATAACCCAAGCATTGATAAACTGTCCCACTGTACTGGTGAGGGAAGGAATAAATTAGTGTAATTTCTATGTTACCAGACAGAAAATTGAGAAACAGAAAAATCAGTGGCCTGTCCAAGCTTACGCATGAAGTCTGCTACAGAATGCAAAGTAAAATAAATTATTTTCAACATTATTCTAGCCAAAGAAACCACAAGACAATCCTTCTGTTCTCTTTTGAGTATAAACAGGTTTAAAAATGAGAGTATAATATGCACCATGCATATCAAATATACAAAACTTCATGCTGCAGCAAAAAAGACAGAGAATGCAGTCAGGAAGAGAAGAATCACAGGAAGGTTGTCTTTTCAGAATGTGCTTTGACACAATCCCTGGACCTTAAAAACATATCAGAGGCAAGAACTCCCAGAGTTCTGTGAGGTGTCAAACATCCACACATAACGTAAATTTGTTATTTTTATTCACATTGTTTTTTATTCTTTTTAAAGTGTGTTGCTGCATTTGTCAATGGTAACAATGGTGAGTGAGGCTCCTCAAACTGAGGGACAGCTAATATAGTGATGGCAAACAGGTGGTCCTTGGGCATCATTAGTATATTGAGTAGGCTCAGGGGACATGGGATTATGGAGGAGGCACACAGATTTGTTTAAGGGGTCCTGGATAAGAAAAACTCTTGAAGAAAGGAGCACAAGGAATTTACTGGTGTTTAGAAGGCAAAATTAAAAACTAAAGCAACAGTGTGAACACTACATGGGACAATTACTGGTGAGGATCCCTGTCTGAAACTGAGCAGCCTGTTTGGATATGTACGACATTTGATAGGTAAAATCATTCCTGCCATTTGTAGGTAACAACCTCATTAACAGTCAAACAGCAGTGTTGAAAATTATTGACCTGCATCTCACTGCCCAGTCAAAATCTACACTTCATAACAATATTTATGTTTGAGAATGGATGTACCAGGTGTCTGTTACTGTAGACTATTTGAGAATAACTAATCTTACCTAGAAAGCATTAAAGCAAAAGGAAGAAAAGATTACATTTTCTGGAACTCCAGAATTTGTAACAGAGAAGATGGAAGGATTTGGACAGAAATTCAAGAGTAAAGTTCATGAAAGCTCTTTTAGACTCAAGTCCTCAGTGCTGAACAGAGAAAACCACACGTGATGTTCAGCTCTTCATACACTGACGCACACCAGCTAATTTGTAAAGAACAATCCAGAGGTCTTTACAGCATATAATTGACAAGAGTACACAGAAAATTGGATGTTCTACATCAAAATGTATCAAGAAGCATGAGGGAAATGAAAACAATGTATTATAATTAACAGAAAAAAATACCACATCTTTTTGGCATTATGCTGACATCAAACTATTTAAACTGAACCTTTAAGTTCAATGATACCAGAGATTAAGGTACCTCTATTACCCTAGAGGATAAGGAGATACAGAGATTTTTCGCACCTCAGAAGTCTTCAGTTGGCCTGCCAGGGAAATCTTTCTCCTGTGAGATCTTAATGAGCTGACCTAACTATACTGGAGCATGGACTTACAGAAAATTCCACAAGAGGGGGAGCATCAGGACAAAACTGTGTTGTTATTCAGCCTTCTGCCTGGACTTTGTGCAGTGCAGAGGGGTCAAGGAGAGTGCCACTCCAAAAAATATCACCATTCATGAGCAGGGAACAATTTCTGTGATGAGCATCAGCCAATATCTAAGTCATTTGCCTATGTACTTCGCCAAAGGTGACAGTGAAATTCCTCCTGGAAAAACTTGGCAGGTGTAACCACCACCTTCAGACACAAGTGGACTCCTGAACAGTCACTAGAGTCTGTCATACTAATTATTCACAACTGCTTTGGGAGAATAAAGATGTTTTTCAGTCTTCTTAAAGGAAACTGTTTCTTTCTTTAGCTACAAGAGAACTGAAAGAGCTATCAATTCTATTAAGCAAAATAAGCAGAAAGATCCTGATACTTGTATGTGAATGTATCTTTTCCTCCAAGAAAAGAGTGCTGCATCCAAGAGAAAGGTGGTTCAAAGCAAAAAGGAGAAATTTAGCAAATGAGAACAGCTAGTTTCTCAAAGACAGAGCTACTGAGATTTACCTCCAAGTATTAGGGGTGTAGAGTAATGGTGGTTGTATTGGAGGGTGTATAGTTTTTAGATGGGGGCCTATTTCAACTGAATTCTTTGACAGTTGATATCATGAACAGGGGTCTCTATTGATCAGTGCTCCACTTAGCAATCCTGTTATTCTTTTGTCTCTGCTCTCATCTACCCTAGATTTAAAAAATCAGGCTTTAAAATAGTTAATCCATCTATTAGGCAAAATAAGCTATTAAAGTACCTAAGGCACAGAACCTTTGGTAGGTATATCTACCTCACTCTTCCACAACAGGCAGGCAGAACTGAGAAGCAGTCTTGCTATGAAAGAGGAGATAAAGAAATGCTACAGTCAGTACAAACTCTATTTATGTAAAATGTCATGTTCCTTTCATAGCTTCCTTTGTGAAATGTTTTTGTTTCTCTCAACACATAGTGAGCAAAAAAGCCAAAACCCCAACACAGTATAAGTGACTACCTTACCTAATAAACCAGTGAATCACCTGGGGAGATGCAACTGCCTTCAATTTGATTTATGCAGTTAGGCTACAATCGCACAGTATTCTAATACACACAGTATGTTTGTTACACAGTTCTCATATGAAAAATTAGAATAGACATGAGAAAAGCAACAATTTGAAAAGAAATTTGAACAATTTGAAGGCAATGATTTGAAAAGAAATATTTAATGTGCTCCTTCATAGTACACATAAGCACCCATGTCATGGAGACAGAAGCTTTTTATATTCCTTCACCAAGCCCAGTAACAGAAATAATTAATAGTCTTCCAGACCTGAACTGCATAGTCGTTAGCAAACAGTCAATGACTTGAACTTCCAGTAGGGCTCAAACTTAGATTTCTCCTGAGAAATTTTTTATGATACTAGAAAGACCGTCAACCAGAGATGAGAGTTCTGTGGCACCTGAGCCACAGACATGACTATCAAATAACCCTTAATTGCTGGATGACACTGGGTGTCTGATCTCCAAATATTATCTATGCAATTGTCTGCAGAGATAAGACTTATGAAAGCAGCAGATAAAAGTAATTAAAATGGTGAACAGTGAACATATTGAGACTCTAACTTTCACCATAAAAACAGTATGAGAGAACAAAGCAGAACATAACACACACAAGTGGCAAGATGCAATGCGCTGTCTGCTATATCAAGAACAGAGCCTAGGATCTAACCTCCTTCTGCTTTGGAAGGAGGCATGCAGATGGAATAGCAAAGTTTGAGTGAGGGAAAACAGTGCATACCCAGGACTAAACACAGTAGCTATTAATAATTCTGTAAACACTGCTGGATTGCAAATGCTGATACCAGTAGCACACATAGGTTAATTTTAAATTTAGGAAGATGTTTACAGCTTCAGCCACCAGCATGAATATTCCAATACAACTGCAGGGCATGTATTTTTCTTTTGCCATACATCTGAGCAACTTCTCCTTTCCATTCATGCAATTCTGCTAGCATCTCTGTCTGGTATAGCTCATACCCTAATCCATTTCAGGATTTATTTCTTATTGTTGCTGCCAAAACCCCCTGATAAGACTGTAAGCTTTAAATTTTTACACACTCACCAACTAAGAAGTACAGCAAAGATGTTGTAAAAAAAGGGACCATGAATAAGAATTTCTTAGTAAGCACATAAAATTTTGTTCATTCGGCAGAAAAAGGCAGATACACAGGAAGAGAAAAAAATGAGAGGGTTTATATAAAATCTAACTAATGGATCCCACAGGGAAAAACTGTAACTGACTGCTGGAAACTAGTGTTAATAAGGAGAATCTGATTAAATGAATCATGGACATCAAGAAATAAGAACTCAGCTTTAGCCAAAGAAAGATTGAAACCTACAAACATGCAACGCAGTGCTGCTTAGAACATCTCCCTGTTCCCATCCAGTTTCTCTCAAAATTCATTTAGATATTTGTAAGTCACTAAAAAAAGTACTCAGTAAACAGTAAAACAAATAGCAAAAGAAATACTTTAAAATTCATCCATCCGTTATTTTTGTGGTGCTACTAATCTCTGTGAGATTTAACTGTGAGAACTCCATATAAAAGTGGACTACCTACCAGAATGTAAAGTAGGAGAGAGACCCGACTCCCATTTTCTGGTCTTTCTGAAGATTTCCTTTTTTTAATACTGAATTTCTTTGATGGTGATTTAACCATTTAATAATGTTATTTAAACCTTGTGAAGTGATTCTCCAAGTGATACCATGTAGACCATCTTTAACATGGTGTTTCAATTTCAGAATTAGAAAAGCAAGAATATGCACTTTTCCTCCTCCTTCACACACACCCCTGCAAAACCTCAATTTAAATATGTAAATAAAACACTTCCCTCCCCACCCTCCCCAAATGTACCTGTTTTCTCTAACTAGTTTCTTTTTGACCAAGCCTACCTAAATGGACATCTGCTGCAGCCTTCTTATTATACCTCGTGTTACTCACCTTGTGAGCATGACCCACCCAGAAAACAGAAAGGGAGGAAAAAAGCAGGGGAAAAGGAGCACATTAAATCTGTCCTTAAATTTAAATGAGATGTTCCTAAAAACTGATGACATTGCTTAAAGATACCAGTCATCTCTTCTTACTTATTTTTAGCCTTCAAGAAAGCACTGTGCCTTTTCGATATCAGCATTTTCATTGACCCCACAGAAGTGGAAACTCAGATGAGAAATAAAGAAATGTTTAACAAAACTGTAACTCCATTATTCACAAATTCATGTCACATTTGAGCTGCGATTTTGCTACGTAGTATAGTTGACTTAATATGCTTTCAGGTATTTTTAGGCCATTTCTAAAAAAAAAAATCTGCTTTTCCCTGAGCACCTCCTTTTGTCTTAATCAAAATAATAGCATTATTCCTGTCTCTAAGGGTATAATTCCTGAATCACCATGTTTTGCTTTTCTAGTCTGTTTTGATCCTCTGGTATGTTTCATTTGAATCAGTGAAGTAATTTTTGGAGTAATCTCTTTTCTCAAACTATGGGAAGCAAAAAGTCTTAGTGGCCTATTCCAAATACTTACTTTCAACTTACTCAATGTTTCCAATTCTTATTTAACTACAGTACTATGGCTGGTACTAAATATGCAGTGAAACTCTGTGAGCAACACAGTATTTCAGATATGTGTACTACCTCTTTTTAGCATTCAGCCATTGCTGGGCAACTTTTTGAAATCAATGGCTCACTCTTCTTTGCCTCTTTTGGGAGAGTTAAATACTCCCTTCAGAGCAAAATGTGTTTCAGGAATGAGGATAGTTCAGCTGCTAATGTTTCCATATTACTCTATAATGGGGGGAAACAAACAAACCCTGTTTGTCAGTTTTACTCCTCTATAACAATAATTTCAGGTTTTGCACCTTTAGTGTTCACATTAACTTTGAAGTTTCCTCCCTTCAGGCTTCTCCCCTTTCTGCCCTCTTCTCACTTGTTTTGATATGGCTTGCACATTTCCTGCTATTACAATTAACAATGCACATACAGAAACAATAGCCACTGTCACAACACTCACCACTTCAAAGCTCTCTCCAACTTGCAAGACATAATACAGAGAGGACACTAATGAAAAGGCTGAATTTAAAATCCCATTTATCCTGAAAAGGTCGTGCCACATTGAGATGTCCTTGGGAGACTGCTGGGAGACACTGGGGTCTTTCAGTGTTGTGGTGATCATTTTCTCAGCAAGAGAATTATGCTTTACATGTCTGGACTGTTAAAGGGTGCACACATACTAATTTAATTTATGTTTTTAGGAGAGCTGAAGCCTTTACAGAGAAAATGCAAGGGGCTATAGGTAGCACTGCATTCACAAGGGAATGCCTGTCTCTCAAGAGCTAGTGGCAGAGCTGCAAGATGCAGCAGTGAACATCAGTTCAGTTTCTCGGTAATGTTCTTAATTCAAAATCACCATCTTGCAAAGAAACTACGCCATACACAAAAGGTATTTTTAAAAAATCCCCCTGGGGTTTATAAATATCTTGAGAAGAGTTGGACCATTTATACCCTAAATAATCAGACTAACCCACACCAAATACAGGTATATTCCCACAGGCAATGGGTCTGCTACTGACGTTTTGTTATTTGAACATCTCCATGCCATCAGTGTTCAAAGTAACCTTAAAAAAAAAGGTCTGTTTAGTCGCTTAGTACACTTAGAGCAGGTAGCAGCCACAGCTATTACATGGAATTTCAGACTAAAAGACTCATTAGCTATCTTAGGAGCATGACTAGTTGTTCCAAATTACTTTAGGAAGGCTAGGAATTTCTGTGCGCTGAGACAGATGGCCTCACAGACTGAGATGAAACAACAGAAACAAGAGAATTTCAAAGAACAATATCATTTTAGCCACATTTTATACTACAGATGATTGCCTATGATGAAACACAATTCCTGTGCACGTGGGTATAAGCAGAACTACTATCAATGAACTACTCTTTGCAATTACAACCCCTGAATTCAGAGGTCTTATAAACAGATTGAGATAATAAATCTCAAGACAAAATAAATCTTTAAAAATACTTACTTGAGAGACTCTGGATCATCTTGAGGCCCCATTTATTAATTATTATTATATTCTTAAATTTGAAGAAAGCAGTGTTGTATGTCCCAGCTCAAGGCTGTCTGAGCCCTGTTATTTTAGGCCTACATTACACAAATCTCAGTACAATACTGGGCGTGTGAAGACTGTGTAAATGATGTTCAGTAAAGATACTAAAGTACAAGTTAATGTGATTTCAACATATTTCCACTTCTATTAACAATCCTTCTTGTCGTCCCTGTACAAACACTTCTGTCAATATCTTCACAAGTCTATGCCTCAACGAGGTATCAGTCAGAGGCCCTATACTAAAAATCATCACTGAGAGAAAGGATGAAAGAGGAAGCACGGTAAGAGAGTGTACTTTATATCTCAATTATTCCTTTTTCTTAATAATTTTCTTCTGAAAGAGCATTTTTGTCTATGTGTTTGTTTTGTGACTGGAAAATCTGTAGGAAGCAAAAACAAAAACTGTCAGAAGTAAATTCTTGGACAAAATAATATCATGGTACTGACAAAGAAAACTGAACATAAAATATTCTTTTTTTATGTAGTTCCTTAAGCACATGATGAGCTTGCTGTGCAGAGAACCTGAAGTTTGCATGTCCAAAGGGGGTAGAAACAAAAAAGGAAGATGAATTTTACAGGACCTGGCCAAGTGAATATAGCAATGGTAAACTCAATGTATATCAAAAGCCTACATCTTGCTGGCAAACAGAAAAAGATACACCTTCTCTACTAGTAACAAACAGCCTTCATGTGTCCTTGACCAAGGAAAGAAGAATTCAAGCCAATGTTCTCTCAATTACCAGAGAGCATGATTCAAAAACACTTAACATATGAATGCAGCAAGACTCAGAAATAGTGCAGCAGATTAGAAAATGCATAAGAGACCTCAAATTCACATAATAAAGGGGTATTTTTTAATGTACTTCAAGTAGGTATTATTTCCTCCTAGAAGAGGCAAGATAGCATTCTTTACTGTCAATATTTAGGACTGAAGACTAGAATTCAAATTGTCTTCCCTGCTCCCCTCATTCTGTCTCCCTCGCTCAGACCTCATCAACAAAAGGGTGAGTGTTGTGAGTTTGTTCATGTGACAAACTTCAATGGAAGTCATTCAGAAAATATCAATCTCATGCATAGATTCCAGAGGGACCAAGCATTAAGACAGTTAGAAGGGGTACCAAAGGGAAAATTCAATTTTTCATTTGTGTTCCCCATGCCAAATTAAAAAGAA
>VXBN01007806.1:30255-111765 GCA_013397395.1 Sinosuthora webbiana
AAAAGTAAGCACTCTGACATCTGGCTGTTTCTTCTCAGGAGAGGTCCAAGATGAAAATAGCTGGGGCTTTGAAGAGCAGAATCAGCGTGCACTTGCAAAGGTGTCTCTTCAACACAGGTGTTCTCTGTCTCTCACCTTCCTGAGTACAAAACTAACTTGCACATATAAAAATAGAAGACAGGGAAAAAAACAATCATTCCTAATCTCCAATCTCTTGCAAGTAGCATCAGCAACTCCGTGATTTATTTTAATGTGTCCACATAGTGCTATTCTCCACTTTATCTCTGCATCTAAATGGTGGTGGGGAGGTGGAAGGAGGCAATTTTAACCAGCTATTTCATGGCTTTTATTAGGAAAATAATACATGGTCTTCAGGTATATTAATTACTCTGGATTATGTCAATTTTTTCAAATTTAGGACAAAATATGTTTGAACATGGTCTCTGCAGCAATACAAACTACAAAACAACAAGCCCAATAGCATGGGTAATTCATCTACTTCCATATTGAGAAGTCAGCTACTATTCTGCAGATTGGAGCATGGTATCTGGGATTACCATTAATTTCTTTATTCATTTTTTCTTCATTATTACTACAATCCTGGCACCAGGACTGAACAATAACATATAGAACTAATTGCTGCGACTGAGAAATACATCAGATCTTTCAGCAAAGACATTTACATTGAAAGTAACACTGGAGGCAACATCTACAAAGATATTCGAATATCTCCCATCTATAAAACCCAATTTTTCATATCTTTCTTATTTGTGTAACTTCCCACAACTGGAACATTTCTGTTGGGTGTTTTAAACAGGAAAAGATCCTGACACAGGAAATTACAGATGGGAAGGCAGAAGGAAGGATAGCAGAATCCATGCTCATTAGAAAATGCTTCCCTATGGAGCCTGGCATGGAGACACCCAACTCCACCACAACCTTGCTGTCAGAAGATATCAAAGCCCATCAGGGAATCCCTTCCTGCATAGCGTTACTATGCAAAAGATGACAACCTGTTGCTGTCACCATTTATTCAGTTAGCTGAAACAGTAGAGAATTACAGGGTGAACTACAAATATCAGCATTTCCAGTGATCCCTGGCACTTTTGATTTGTTATGAAAGAAGACACATGTGAACACTTCAGAGGAGTGTTAAAAATATTTGTTGGGTTGAAAAGTCAAATTTTCAAAGTTGTGAAATGCTGAAAAGTTGCCATTTTACTTTGGTCTCAATCTGCATCTACTACAACACAGTCCATAACAATATGATCATGGTACTGTTGGTTCTAGGGGACTCCTGCATCATTAACTCAGACAGGGAAGAGTCTGTTCAAAGAACAATTACATTTTTTTTCAGGAGAAAGCATTACAGTTAGTAGATCTGAGGGTGTTTTTCCCATTCAAAAAAATCTTGCAACAAAAAATGACAGAAACTTCTCACTGCCTCTTATGCAAGAATTTACTTAGGTTGCAAATATTGACAAACCTTACTTTTAACACTTCTGTCAGCTGAAGTGTATTATTAACTGTATGGTACAGAAATGGAATTGAAGCAGAAAAAGGTTAATGCAAGAGTGACCAACAATTTGGGCTTCCTGATTTGCGGTGGTTTGGGGTGTTTAGCACTTTGTCACTCATGTTCAAGACATAGACTACAATTACCCCAGTGAGAATTCACTACTTTTGCAGATCAGACCCTGTAATTTCAACTCAAGCCACCCAGCAAATCAGGAACAAGCAGTCAGCAATTATCTGTGCAACATCTAGGTTGCCTAAAACCACCACCAAAACTTTTGAAAAAGTTGACTTCACTCAATAAATCATATTCTTCCTATAGTCACCACATCCTGAACATTAGTGAAAATTGTTTTTTGGGGATAATGTAGCCTAGGACTGTGCCAGTTTCTGTCCAAGAGGATGCTCCTGCAACTAATTCTACTTTCTAAAGGAAATCACTGAAATAACAAACCATTTAATAGCAAAATTTCTAACCAAAGCAGCATTTTTACTTTTAAAGAGAAGGACCCAGGAATCCTTCAGATAACCCCAAGCACTTGGCTATGACAATTAATCTTTGTGAAAAGTCCTTAGATAGTAAGGTGAAGAAGAACAGTAAAAAAGGCGAACGACAGCTAAGATATATAGGGAGAGCTAAGACATATGGGAAAGAACACAGAGAGAATTTGGTTAGATGACTAATTTCTTTTCTCTTTAACCAGGTCAAACTAACTAACAAAACGTAGAAGACATAAGGGAAAAATCCAGCAACAGTAAGAACTCCTATCAGCATATATATGGTACTTCACAGGTGTAAACTACTTTTAAAAATTAACAAATTAATCCTCACAACCTCATATTCCCATCTGCTGCAGACAAGTATTATAAACCTGCATTTTACAAGAGGAAATTAGGGCACAGAGGTTACAAGCTGCATTTCCAAAATGTCCATTAATTCTGTGTGTCAGTCTGGAGTGCCCAACTTGAGACATTGAAATAGAGGATATAAGTAAGATATTCTGAGGACCCTCAACTCCTGAGAAAGCCAGCACCAGTCATAAAGAAGGCATCTGAGAAAAATATCTGAAATTTGGCAGTGTGATAAAGACAGAAGAGCATTAGAATTTAGAAACATTTTTTGAAAAGATTGTTATTAATACACACAATTTTGAGGCGGAGCTGGGCCTGATAATAATTTAAAATTGAATTTAACAAACATTCATTAAGGCAGCTAAGCACTGAAACAACCTCTGAATGAAGCACATGTGCTAGGCAAATAAAACAATGTAAGAAACAGAGAAGGCAGTCTAGGGAGAAATTAATAGGGCTAAGTCATGACCAGACAGGACAGTTCATCCAATGCAGACTGAATCTGGTGTTTATTGAGTTAGAAATGCAGGCAAGGGGGAAAGCCTCAATGCTTGTAGACACAAGAAGCCTTTCTACCTCTATAGAGCACAGCAGTAAAGGAGTACACAGGTCCCAAATTTGGCATCTACAGCAGCCTCCTGGAATTCCACTGTTGGTCAGACAACAGATGAGCTTCTTCCTCTGCAACCTGTGTGGATATCAAACCACATCCAGCCCTCTCTACACATGAAAATATCCCTTCTTAGAGATTCTTGTGATTACTTGCAGAACTCCAGGTTTTAAAACAGGCAAAAGAAATGTTTGGTAGAGAGAACAGACTCGGGGGTTTGTGAATTTCAATAGTAATTTCTTTTAACCTTCTGAGAACTGAAGTTCAGATGAAGACAGCACATTTTTGAAGGAGTCTATTTTCCTATTGACAGACAAAATTCCTAAAACTCACACCCAGAAAGTGAAAATCTTCTCCTAATTTTTTTATGTTTGTGTAACATCACACAAACTTGTCTATGATATTTCTCATTGGTAATGAATCCTCTCCAATACACGGGTAACAAAGGCAGCTGACAATGTGCAGCAACCTGAATTCCAGGCTTGGAACATATGTTCTTCCCTGTCATCTAAACCCCTTCTTCACCTCTCAGTAATGAGAAAATAAGAACCATGCATTGAACCTGTCACGTTTCTTACTGCATCAAAAACACGTCTTCCACAAACTTTACCCATCTGTCAAGGTATCAGGGCTTGGCATGCCAAACAATGCCTTTTGGGATCTCAGCTGCTAGCCATGTATACTTACTGTTGTAAATATCTGAATATATCAGCTACAGTATCAAAAGCTTCATCTTCGTGTCTCTTCAGCAGAACATGAAATATAACTGTTATTTATCAAAGAGGTTAAGCAGATCAACTTCCTTTTTGGCATAAAGAAGAAAACCATTACAGAAATAAAAGTTCCATGCAGCAGAAAATATTCAGGCCTGTATTAAATGAACAACTATGTATGGGATTTCTGGTTTCTAAAGGAAAAACATACAACTTTTTCTAAGCACGTTTCTTAGTCCAGTGTTGCTTGTAGAGCACTGAACACAGTGTGCTCCCTCATCTGCCATTCTGACCAGGACATTTCACAACAACCCCTCTTACCCACTCCCCAGTCCATTTACAGAACTTACAAAGAACTAAATTTCTGCTCTTAGCTCTCAATAAAAAATAATGTCTGCTTTCAAACGCTGCCATTTTTTGGAAGAAGGTCAGGTATTTTATTTCAGCAATTCTTACTGAGTACTGCATCATTCCAAAGGCTGTTGTTAATTACTTAAGGCTGGGGTCAGAAACCTGCGGTTTGAAAGCCACGTCTTTCAGGATCATGTGTTTTACTCTTCAGTTGTCTGGCAGCAGCCCACAGTTTTCAACAACCCATAAGCACAAAAGGAGGCGTTTTTGGCAAGAAAGGGCCTTAATAGCTGTGTAATCAGCATAGCTCCAGAAATTCTCTTCTGTATCAGCTAAGAAGAAATCAGACTTTTGAAAGTCAGTTTTGACAAGTAACATGTTATCTCTAGCCTGCCATTAACTTTGCTGAAATATTGATATGTACACAAAACAAACAACGTAGTAAGTCATCATAGCATCAGCTTGATAAAACAACAAGCAATACTTCCTAAAGGGTTATAATTCTGCATGGTAGGGATTTTGTTTTATTAAAAAAAAAAATAAAAATGCCAGCAATATTAAATGTTCCTTCCCTGATGGCATTATAGACTAGTTGCATTTCAGTACAGACTCAGTCTTTGTCATCTTTTTGTCTTGTACTGAATAGTGTTTCTCCAAATAAAAACAAACTTGCCTACACACACAGACACACACACATGTGGGAACCAGGTTTTTCTTTCATCCTGTAGCTTTCTGGAGGACAATTAATGACTGGAAATTAGTGGAAAATGGAGGGGCCAGAACAGGAGATATAGTTTGTTGTCTTAGGTTGCAACACAAGATGTAACCAAAGGTATGTATTCTATTAGCATCTGTTAAAACCAGGTGGGGCAGTGTTCTTTATCTCTTCCACGACCTATCCTCACTCTGGGGGCTATCTTCTGTTAATGGGCCACTGAGTCTCACTGCATGACTGATAGAATTACATCATCCCGTTATGAGATGCTCCACCCAGGGGGAGGAGCCAAGCATTCCTGCCTGGATAAAAATCTGTAGGGCAGTCTGTTTTCCATTGGATTCTCAAGGAAAGATTGGACCATCTGTACCACCACTGGATCTTCAGAGGAAAACTACACCCTTCTACAGGATCATTGCTTCAATGGAACCACATCTGTCACTCCAGGAGGACTGCAGCCACGATTTTTATTGGACTGCTACCAACATGCTGACCAACAGGCTGTCAGGTTGTATTCTGACTCTGTCACTGTTTTTTTTTTTGTACTACTGCATTTTTATTTTAATTTTCCTAGTAAAGAACTGTTATTCCTATTCCTATACCTTTGCCTGAGAGCCCCTTGATTTCAAAATTATAATAATTTGGATGGAGGGGGGTTATATTCTCCATTCCAAGGGAGGCTCCTGCCTTCCTTAGCAGACACCTGTCTTTCCAAACCAGGACATTTGTAAAAGCTGCCCTCCAACATTGGTACTGCTGTTCAATTCATCCTTGTGATCAATTTGGTTGTCTCTGGAACATCTGCTCACAAGCTGACAAATTATGAATCCCATCTCAGAATCTATAAGCATAAAAACAGGAGTCTAATAAACAGCTAACAAAAGAAATATATGCACCTTTCATAACAAAGACAAATCACTCATTCTCACTAAGAGCTTCCAACAGGAACACTAATTCTGTATTTATTTGCAGAGCATATGTACTGTGTCCAAAACAGTACATTAAAAAATATCTCCAGAAGCCAATTGGTTTGATTACATTATTCTTCCCCCGTGTAACAACAGCTCTGTAACAATAAAAATATTAAAAGAGCCTCTATGAAACAAAAACACTTCAGCAATATTTTTTGGGGCTTAATTTTCTCATTCTTGCTGTGGAGTAAGGTGACTATTGTACTGAACACTTTTCTCCAAGAAATATCCACAAAATATCAAGGTCACCCAACAAAGGCATTCATGCACTTTCTTTTAAACACAGCAGTTATTTTAATTAATAATTCCAAGAATATAGTGCAGGATTCTCTTTGGTTTAGATCTGGTCAGGTGATTTTCTTGACACCAGGGACACTAGGTAAATTGCAATGCTCTTCCCAAGCCAAAGAATGGTCTTTTTTAAAGCTAGGATACTGATGAATTGTTATTTGCCATGGCCTAAGCAAGCACAGAACTTCGTATCTATTCCTCCTTCTGTTCTCTCAGGAATGATGAATGGAAAAATGAAGTAGGAAGAGCTGGAGACCAGCCTGAGCTGAAAAATCTAACAAATATAAGGAGGACTGTTTTAATCAAACTGTGGAAATAAGCAGCCTTGTATTATTCTTCTAGTCCTGCCCTCTGATTGCAAACATAGAGCATGGGAAATGTTGTACTGCATTTGTCTGAAAATGGTTAACACATTAAAAATAGCACAATCACCCCTCATACTCTGACACACAAAAAAAGGACTCCTTTAACACAGGCAGTTTAAACCCTGACTTACAAGTTATGACATGCTTGTAAAGTCAACAAAGCTGCTGTAGTGTGCACAGATTCTTTAGGTTGCAAGTGCAAAATAATATTTATCTCCCTTGGAGTATCTGGATGTCTAACATCCTACCATCTAGTGTCCATACCATACATTTTCCATGCTGTAATGTTTACTTATAGATCATGGACAATAGAAATTAATTATCAGATAGGCAAGTTTTCATGATTTTAACAGGAATATTTGTAAGATCCAATTAGCTGTTTTCCACAAGATGGATTTCACAGGCCAATAAGAGTGTGCACCCCTCTCATTCTAACATAGATTCAGATAGAAAAGCTTAGAGATGAGTTCAACATGCCACTAAGATGGACCTGGAGAACCTCGAGGAGTGGACCCATGTGAACTGCATGATAGGTCCCATAAGGGAGGAAGAAGAGATTGAGAGCAGCCCTGCACAGAAGTTCTTGGGGACACTGGTGGATAGAAAACTGAACATGAGCCAACAAGGTGCACCAGAAGCCCAGAAAGTCAACCTGGTCTGCATCACCTGCAGAGTGGGCAGCAGGTTGAGGGAGATGATTCTGCACCTCTGCTCTGCTCTGCTCTGCTCTGCTCTGCTCTGCTCTGCTCTGCTCTAGTGAGATTCCACCTATGGTACAGAGTCCTATGCTGGAACCTTCAGCACAGGAAAGATACAGACCTGATAAAGCAAGTCAAAAGGTAGACCCCAAAAAATCAGAAGGGTAAAGCCCCCCCCCCGGGCTGTGAAAAAAAGCTGAGAATTGTGATTGTTCAGCCTGGAGGGACCTTATTGCAGCCTTTCAATATTTAAAGGAAGTTTATAAGAAAAATAGGCAAAGACTTCTTAGTAGAGCCTGTAGTGATAGGACAATGGTTTTAAATTATATATTAAAAAAAAAAAAAAAAAAAAGGAAGATTCAGACTAAATATAGGAAGAAATTTTTTACAGGGAGAGCGGTGAAACACTGGCAGAGATTGCCCAGAGGAGCTGTGGATGCCACATCCCTGGAAAAATTCAAGGTCAGGTTAGATGGGGCTCTGAGCAACCTGCTCTAGTTGAAAATGTCCCTGATCATTGCAGGGGACTTGCAGCGGATGTCCTTTGAAGGTCCCTTGCAATCCAAACCACTCTATGATTGAGGGCAGAGATATTGGCAGACTGGTGGTGCTGTTTAGCAGGCAGGCAGTCTCTGGGGGACAATAATCTTGACACCTTGACCTAAGTGTCTCTGCTTCACAGAGGGTAAAATCCTGCAAGCACCACTTTGTTCATGCTGGATGGGCAAGTCTCTGCTGTTGTCAAAAATGCTTTCCAAGGCACAATCTTTCAAACACACACACCTAGCATGGAGGAGCAGAAGATGCAAATTTTGTGTCATCAGTATCAAGAATTGTACTTCTTTTTGTGTCTTCACTGAAGTGTCTATACAGTAATGGTGTTAGCCCTGGTATTTATTGAGACATGGGACTATGGAAAATTCAAACTTCTTAGCTGCTGTAGCAGTTCCAAAGTGAAACAGAAGTGGTTAAAAGCAACACAGAATTACATCAAGAAGTTCCTCAAGCCCAGTGACAAAACATGTAAGGTCCCGTTAGTAAATACAAGAACTAAGTTGGTGGTCTTCATCCTTGCAGACAAGCACCAATTCACAGGAGCTACCATTTCTTTAAAAATAATTCTAAGTACTGCTCATACTGCTTCTGTAAAGAAGTCAAGACATGAATAAACTTAGCTACCACTTCCCTGATCTGAGTAAGTACTTTAAAAGCCAGACAGGAAAGCTGTTCAGTGAGCTGAACCTTTTGTTTCAGTATTTGGGATAAATGTAATCTGTGAATCTGAAGTAAAATTCAAGAACATCTCTTACAGCTTCATCTAAACCCATCAACCCACTTCAGAGGTACTTCTAGAAACATGTCAACAGTTGGTTAACTTTTAACAAACTTGGCTGTATACACAATATATATAGGCATGCAAATAGTAAACCAGTTATTCCTGTTGTGACAGAAGTCACAGGTGCAAGTTGGGCATGCAATTTTATATAATTGAGTTCCAAAATCCTAACAGAACTGGGGTTTCGATGGCGGAGTAGTTAGATGCATTTAAGAAGAATTTAGCACGCAAGGAAACCATTAAATTCTTCACAGTCTGCCTGTATATTTTAACATCGATTAGTGCCAACCACATAGTTCAGTGCTCTTCCATAGCAACATGAGCATGACTTATTGAAGTTAATTCAAAGTTATTAAAACAGATGTGTATAGTACTGCATAGTTACAGAGTTCTCTCTCATTACAATTACAACTGAAATTTCCATTACACAGATGATGCTATGCTAAGATGGCATAGTTACTCTGCTTTTCTTCCTACCCCAATGTCCTGTCTATTCTTAGTTCTCAAATAAAATAGTTTCAAGGTTGTTTTGTTTTTTCCCTTGCACAAGGTTAATATGGATTTTCCTCCAAGGACTTCTTGCACACTAATAAATTTCTCAAAACTAAAAAAATTACTGTGAATGGAAAACATGACTTCTACAGAACAATTCTACAATAAAATGTTTGAGAGTTCCTGGAAGAACATAGGCTGGTTTTATTATTTTCTAAAACAGCGAAGTTTAAGGTTGGTTTTGTTGGGTTTGTTTGTTTGTTTTGGGGTTTTTTTGTTTGTTTTTTTGTTGGTTTGTTTTGTTTTGTTTTGTTTTGTTTTGTTTTGTTTTTGACAGATTTAAGGAAACACTACTCCCTTTAGTGAAGAACAACAACAGGACAATGCTATTATTTAGGCTTTGGCTTTAAACACAAACAGAAAGGAAAATAAACTTATTTTGCCTTTCTCCTACTTCACTACATTTGTTACCACATTTCACTATGGTGGGATTCTACTCCTGCGACCACTGTGCCACAAAGGCACCTGAAGTCATTACTCACTCTGTTAATCACTAATATGAATGGGGAAGAAGGGCCAGAACCTTTTAACATTACGGCCTCATATTGCTCAAGGGGAAATAAATAATCCAAGTGTTGAAAGTGGATGAAATATAAAATCCCCTCCTTATAAACTTAACTTAAAGTTAAAGCTGTCACTTGTTTCTAAACCTTAGCTACCCATGCAGACTGCATTATCCATAGTCCATTGTACTTCCAGAGCAACTGCTACTAATTATTTCCATAATTTTCAAAAGCCAATAAATATAAATAAGTATTTAAATACAATTGTGTCAAATTTAAGCACTGTGGTTTCCCCAAGTTTAGCATCATTGCTCACACAAGTCCAAGCAGTAAAGTTTGACGATAAGAAGCCAATTCAGTTACGAGTACAGAATATGTTTATTTTCTACACGCTGCAGCAATGTAAAGAGCTTCTTCCTCTTTGTCTTCCAAATAAACAAGTTAAAGGAAAATGCTGTAATGGTAAAAGCACTGAGATAGAAATACTTGCATCTCCATTATGTACATTTACAGCACAGTTTTTTTGCCTTCTCTGTAACCTAGTAGCTCTGTTTTCATCTGTTCTACTGGGCAATGTGAAAAACACGGTGCAGTTCAAACCCGTTTCAGGGACAACATTTTCACAGTTGTCCAGGAGATAAGAAATGACATTTCTTTTACAATAAGGGAGACTAGTATATTGCATCAATTTCATTCCGGGAGAATTGAAAACAGACCCACATCTTCCTGAAGGACCCATGCCTACTGCCTTTCAGAATAAACACACCAATTTAATCTATAAACCTGCAGCTTAAACCATGCTGCTCACCCATGGAGAGCCTCAAGTTCCTGGCAGACAATACAGCCACCCATTTTCGCTACAACTCACAGAAACCCTTATTGTTACCAACAATGTTTTCCTCTTTTTATTGTGTAGTCAAAAGTTGCTCCTTCAGTAAAAACTAATAGCACACTTGGGACAGGAAGGCCTTTGGGAGACCATTACAGGATTTCAACACCATTAATGTCATCACCATGTGGTGCCTGCTTTATAAAAGGGTAGGGCAGCAGGTTGTGCCTGTGTGCTTGGATGACTGTAATGCTGCAGATTTCATTTGTATACCCAGATAGAGGAAACACTTGCCTTTACTGGCTTTAAAAAAGGTCACTGTTTGATTTAATAAATTCCCTGCCAAGAAAGCAGACTCCATTCTCAAAGGTTTAATACTAGTACTCACTGGGTAGCTGGGTGTCTCAGAGCATTGCTAGCAAGTTACAGAGACGCATCTGTGGATTTCCCCAGTTTGAAACCACCCCTATTCAGCTGTTTCCATACTTAGCAGTCCCTGTAAATATACGAGAGATGAGTTCGGCAAGCCTCTGTTACAGCTCTGCATTACAAACTCATCCCAATATCCTTTAAATACAGAGCTTAAAAACCACCTATGGGGAAATGCACATTTTAAATTCAAGTTAATAAACCTGTTTTTCTGTCTTTGTAAAATATACTGTAGCTCTGTTGCTTAATATTCAAACCTTTACCTGTTCAAGCAGTCCTATTGATTTACTTCAGAGAAACCACTCATATGGGTTCAGTCATACATGTGCTAAAACATTTGCATGATTAGGCTAAAATGACTAAATGTGAAGTAGACTGTCAAAACAATAATTTAAAACTCAAGTGCATAATACTGCATGCAACTGTATATAAAGCTGAAAGGAAAGCCTTGCAATCTCAATGAAAATTGATTTAATAAATACTATAGCAATAATAACATCAGCAACTACACAAATGTAGTACATTCTAATTTCAGAACATCGCAGTAACAACAAATGATACTGGATCAGAGACACCACCTATGTGTGGTAATATTTGTTCCTAAGTCCTTTTAATGGAAGGGTTACAGTCTCATTTTTTCCAAGCAGATTATGGCCTATACTCATATATTCAAATTATGCACAGATGCTACCCTTTTGTCCGTGCCCTCATGAATCTTGAAAACAAAAAACTAATAAATAATGTATTCATTACAGTAGCAGTGTTGTATTCACTCAGATATATCTAAAAAAGGAGCAAAACTCAGAACGAAATATATGTGCTGGTTTAACCTCCCCTAGAGAATTACAACACTTTCCAAGTGTTATTTCCTCAGTAATACTTTATGTCCCAAGGATGATTCATCCCTCTCCAAAAAAAGTAAAAATCAAGATAGACTTTACCAATGAAAAACAATGATATTCTGCACGTGCTCAAATAACTTTGCAGTGATGCAGTATTTTAACACTGCTCTCTGTGCCACATCTGAGCCATGGCTCCTGATTATCTGCCCTAACAGACAGGCTGTTACCAGCATGTAAGATGTGTGTGCTCCCTCTGTTGGCTACCTTGCTCTTTGGTAGGACAAAATTCACATAAAAGGGAAAAGAAGCCTTACTGGGAGGGAATGCTATTTTAAGTTTTTGGCTAGTACATGAAAAATTATCTCCTGTGAAATGGAGAATGAATTTAGAAAGAGAGAAAATGCACAAACAATAAATGGCTGAACTTCACCCTGCATTTGACCAGGCCTAAATTTTGCAGGCATAAATATCTGGTCTCAGAGTTTTCTCTTTGTAATGAATTGGTGACATGTATTACTGACACCATCAGGTTTAGGCACACAAAAAAGTATTTAGATGTCAAAGTACTGGTATATCGAAGCACAAAAACCACTACAAAAAACTCTGCAGCTGCTTATTTCCTAGCAAATGCCAAAGCCACAAAAGCAGATTTGGAAAAATCTATGCATATTTATAATATGTCATACCAAGAAACCTAAATCAAAGTTTGAAATTCTGTAACAAATATCCTTTTAAAAGATTTTTAAACAATTCATACTTAATAGAAGTGAACACCAACAGCTATTTCGTTCAGCAACACAAATCAAGAAATTACTCTGGCTTGGTAATTACAAAGACTCAGAGTGGTGATATTGGTTACAGTACTGCCTCAATTTTTGAGACAGCTGATTAACTTGTATGATGTCAGCAGTTCAGACCTCTTTAACCAGTAACACCATCAAACAAGCTCAAAAGAAATGCAGACACATCTCCTGCAGAGACCTTACACCCAGGAGCTTCTGAACCCAGCAGAGCTCTCCGGTAGGGGAAAAATAATAAAACAGGGAAAGACTACAATGTAAACAGGGCTCTCCTGCAAGGCCACAAGTTGTTAAACAAAAACATATTAGGTAAGGACAAGGCTTAGTGAGTCAGTGACTTATTAGTCAACACAGGGGTGTGTGGCTGGCTGGAATTCCCAAATCAGATTGTCTGCCAGTCAGTTCCATTACGCTGCTCTGCAAAACCTTCAGACAGCTATCCTCCTGCAACGTCTGGCAGGACATGCAGCAAACAGATCCGTGTGGTCTCAGGAGCAGAGGTCTATTTCTTTCAGCTTTCTAGCTGGTTTCATTGTGACTTCTTTGTTTCTCTCACCCAAAACAAACTGAAGGCCAGCCTGCAGAGCTGCAGCGGGTAACCAGTTGACGTCCTTGACAGAAAAACAAATGTGCCGCTTCGACCATTATTGCATCGTTGTACTTAAAAGTATCAACAACTTTAAGGCTTCCTGCATTATATTATCAGGCTCAGTCGTCATTAGATGTGGCTGCAGTACAAAGTACTGTTTAAAATGTAGCAAAAACAAGCTATAGTTTTTGCCTGCTGAAGAACTGGTGTGTACAGAGCTGAGGAGTGGATATGAAATATGAATATATTTCTCTCTTGACAGCAATGAAATGAAGATATTTTGGTTTTTGTACTGCATAAAAACTGTTACTAGATCCCAGCTAAGACTAATGGTCAGAAAAGCTGGTCTGCACTCTGTAACCTGCAGATCACGCATGCCCTTAACACTAATCAAGTTAAGGCATTCTCTCACCTTCCTTTTTATTTATTTTTCTTTTTCCCAGAAAAAGGGAAAAAAAGCACTCTATTCTGTTTTATCCTTATTATTGCTGATTATGTGAATATTCCTCTGCCTCCATCAGGACCCAGAAAATAATAGCTGCATAATTTTTGCTCTATGGGTGCCAAGCTTTGGTTGCTAGGGTAAAATCCTGATATCTGCTCAACTCTTCACAAACTAAATGGATGAGCATTCTCTTTAGCAGAACTTTCAGTCCACATTACTCTGGCAGAAGATATAACTGAAGGGCAATAGAAAGCATCTCTGTAACTTCTCTTTTAAAATTGTTCTGCCTGTGGCACTGAGGAACCTTACAGGAATCTGGGCTGAGGGCATGGAGTGGACATGTCTCTTTTGAAAAGATTTTTGGGGAATGATGGCAGAAGACAAGAAAAACCCTAAAATTGGGATTAGAGTAACAAAAAGTTTGTAACTGCCACTTATTTCTACCTTCTCCTCAGCTCTGGTTTTCATATCTGCATGTTTTTTGAAGAAACATTAGCACAGCATTAATATTAATACTAAGCACTTTAGGCAACAAATGCAGAAAGTAAACACAGCCATTGAGGCATCCACCCATGCTATATGCCATACTATGAGTAGGTTTTAGCTACAAAGATAGAAAAGACCTCAAAGAGCTTGCCAGCTAAGAGAGCAGTCCATCAAATATGCAGAAAAAATATCATACAAATAATATGTACGACAGACATTTTGAATCTGGGATTCAAATTATTACTCTTCAAATTACATTAGCCAGTGAATAGCTCCCCTCCAACAAATCCTGTATTTTATGAAAGAACTGACATAATAAAACAACATTTCTTGCAATAGGGAAGAGGATATGAGAAGGTCAAATGTAGCTGTGTGCGGGTTATGGTCCATGGAGTTGTAATAAGAATCATCAATGTACTTGTTTACAAAGATTTATGAAACCAAATGTGACTAGGTGCTTACAACCATGGCCGAAGGCATATTTAAAAAGAAGGGTAGAAATACAGTGTCACCTGTACTTTTCAGAAAATACATATGCCATGAATTCTTAAGAGTCATTAGTCCAAAAACTCGTAGCAATCTGTGGTACTGCTGATCTATCTGTGACTAAATACAGAGTAACTGTTCTTCAAGGATTTCATCAGCATGTACATTGCATTAAATAACTTAAAGAATAGAAAGAATATTTTCTCTGAAAGCAAAGCAAATAAATTATTGAAAATAAGTTTTTTTGAAACAACTCTTTGCTGAAGAAGGAGGTTTCTGTTGTGATCTCTGCAGTATAATGAGTGGTATTGCTAAGAGAGAATGTCAGTCATATTTTAGCTCAAACATAAACAGCAAAGATAGCTGCTGATACATCTGGAAAGCCCATTATCCTTTAGAAAAGAAACTTATTTAAATTTTCAACTTCAAAATAAAAAATCCAGAATGCTTTAAACTGAAATCCACACATATATAGCTTACCTCAACATACATTTTGAAATTGACAAGATAAGTAGACCAGCTTTTGATATAATGTATTCAGATTGGTTCTAGTCACTTACCAATTACCATGAAGTACTTTGAGATATAAAAAAACAAACAAACAAACAAACAAATCTGAAAGGTGCTATATAAAATTTACTTTAAATTCTACAGCTACTTGCAATTAAAGTTTCCTGACCTTAACTTTTTTTTAAAAAAATTCTTACATTGTGAAACAAATGACAGGACAAATCTATCTATTCATAAGAAATCTATCATGTCATAAGAAATATTTGCATAATATACAACAGGAGAGAAAAGGGTACTCAGCTCATATCATCGTCCCTATTATACTGGCCAGACTTCATACGGCAGCACAGAGAAGTTTTACTGCTGAAAGGCATTCCTCTGACTTTGAGAGCATACCTGTGCATATCTGCACTTTCTCAGGATCGAGCAGAGGCAAACATACTTTGGTAAGTACTAGAATCATTGGCAGTTAACAAAAATATAATGTACAAATAAATATCACCCTACAAATGCAAGTCACTGTAAAAGGGCATTTCAGTTTTAACTACAGTAAAAATAAAAAACAGGATCACAGACTAAGTCACACCTCAAGGTATGAAAAATTTATTTTTCATCTGATAGCTATCAAGTGATTATATATCTGATACATTTTTTCCAATCATACTGAAAAAAATAAAACCAAACAACAAACAAACAAAACACCAAAAAGCAACAACAACAGCCACATCTAAACAAACTGTCCTGGTTTGGAAAGACAGGTGTCTGCTAAGGAAGGCAGAGGACTCTCTTGAAATGGAGAATGTAAACCTCCTCCTTCGGAATTATTATAGTTTTGAAATTAAGGGGCTCTCAGGTAAACATATGGGAATAGGAATAACAGTTCTTTATGAGGAAAATTAAAATAAAAATGCAGCAGTACAAAAACACCCAACAAACAAAAAGACAACACTGATTGAGTCAGAATACAGCCTCATGCTCTGTTGGTCAGGGTGTTGGTAGCAGTTCAGTCAAGTCCTCCTGGAGTGACAGACGTGGTTCTGTTGAAGCAATGATCCTGTAGAAGGATGCAGTTTTCCTCTGAAGGTCCAGTGGTGGTGAGATGGGTCCAGTTTTCCTCTGGGAATCCAGTGGAAACAGGCTGCCCTACAGATTTTTATCCAGGCAGGAATGCTTGGCTCCTCCCCCCATGGATTTGGAGCATCTCACAACAGGATGATGTAATTTTATCAGTCATGCAGTGAGACTCAATGGCCCATTAACAAAAGATATCCCCCTGGAGGGAGGATGGGTCATGGAAGAGATAAAGAACACTGTCCCACCTGGCTTTAACAGATGCTAATAGAATACATACCATCATAATATCATAACCATCCTGTGTTGCAACCTAAGACACAAACCTTTCAGAGTAAGTGAACCAAATTCTTATGTTTAAACAAAGGGGTTTGAAATAATAAACATTCTCCCTTTCTGCACTTGAGACCATGTTGGACAATTTCAGTAACTATTTATACCTTTACTACAAAGAACACTTGACTTCTGAAATAGGTTCACAATCCCTTTGAGCTGGCATAGATCCACACTGATGCAAACATGTTTCTGCTGACACAAAGAGGTAATGAGAAGCGAGAAGATGGGAGGAGAGCGATAGCCTTTTGCAGCTGGTATTGGTATCAGTTTTTGATAATTTATTCTCTACCCAGGGAACAGGATTTATAGCTCATCAGTGATAAAGATTAGTATTTTATGCCTTCAGTCCACCATCAGGGTTTCCATATCGTTTTCTGAATTCTGGTTTCTCAGCAAGTGATAAGAAGACTAGTAAGAGCTTGTGATAGTGTGAGTGGTCCAAAATAATATACAGATAGAGAAGAAGACACAGCTGTCAACAGCCTTAAGGATGAGTGCAGTCAAGAACTTGTTCTGGTGACAGAAATATCTCATACTTACCATACTGCTAACAACATCTCAGTGAGTGTCAAAACCAGCCTTTCCCTACTTCAACTCCTCTATTTCTCCCTACAACAACACTAGATTTGAATTTGGGATAAAAAAAAATCTGTTCCTACACAGGTGATGGTTCAGGGCATGGTTTCAGATATCTGTCTTTCAGTTAGTTCTGGAGAAACTACAAGGCACGATTCTCTAGCATTTTCAGCATTTCAGAAAACTGTGATGCTCACCTGGTCGTACAGTACCATCCACAAGCTAATTTCAGAGAGATGAAAAAAAGATACGCAGAGAAAGATTCTAAATTACATCTGTGAGTAACAAAGCACCCAGTCTCTGCAATTCTTTTATCTACTTCCTCCTTTTTCATGACTTCCAAAAGGGTGCTTCTTGAATATCAAATTATGAATATGATAGAGACAGCAAGTAACATGAGACAGCCATTTGTTTAACAGGGCTAACCCCAAGCCACTAGTGCTTGCACAAGCTGTTAAGCTCTGTCATTATTTATACCAGAGCTTTCCAGAGGCCAAGTGCAGAAGGGTCATCTCTCCGAGAAACTGTATACCCTTTACTTCATTTTTTGCTCTCTGGGGTTAGCTGTAATGTGACCTTCAGAGTGACTTGAGGCTCGAGGTTGAAAAAGTACAGATGCTGCAGCAGATCTGAACAGCAGCAGTGGTGTGAGAGGAGTTCCAAGGCAAAGCCACAAAAAAGTCCATGATGCTGCAGGGCAGACATGTGGCCCCCTCAGCCCCCACCTTACACCACAGGCTCTGTGTGCTTTCTATGCATAGAAAAAGAAGGTAGGAAGAAAAGTACATGTGATGCAAAAAACAAAGATTACAATGATTTAAGAAGGAAAATAATACAAAGCCTGCAGCTCAAGAACTCAGGCTGCACACTATAAATTACTTTCCATCTAGCTAGGACATTCTGGTGATCAGACAAAAACAGAAAAAAGTGTGCACACTTGATGCTTTGTATTTATTATAATCTTTATGTAAATGTCATGGTATCTTTAATTTTCTTTGCGAATACAATTTCTGGCTTTCCACAGTGAAGTCTGTGTTTGTCAAAAGTACAATTTTTCCATTAGACAAGATTTTTTAGCATCTCAGGGTAAATGTTTAAACAAAGATTAGGGAAAACATCATTCAATTGCAGTTTTTTGAAGAGGCAAATGCCATGCTTTTCACACACCCTTTAAAATGTCTTTTAGCTACCACTTCAGTTTATGTTCACTGTTATCAGAAACCATAAATATAAAAATTATGTGTATGTTCTGGCTGGCTATTTTGTGTCTGCTTTCATGCATGCACCTACAGAGAAACTGCTTCTGCTCCAAAGAATTTGTACTCCAAGAATCCCAAGAAACAAAGAGGCTCAAAAGTTCTCCATCATCCCTTTATGTCCAGGAGTCTTGAGGAAAAGTGAAGAAAAGGACATCAATACCCTTCTCTTCAAACTCAGCATTACGAGCATGGCCCAAAGAAATATAGTAATTATTCTTGCCAGTATTCCCAACTCAACTTTGTCGTGGGGTGTTTTGGGTTTTCTTTCCCCCTCCTAAATTATAAAAAGAGAATGTTTCAAAATTACATCAGTTTTCAGATAAGAAAAATTAATGGGAAAGGAAAGACAATAACAGCATAATGTTGACCAATTCATGGACAACTTTTAAGGAAATCTTGTGTACAAATAGGTATGGAGAAAAAAGTTAATTATAAATGACACAGTACAATTCTATCTAAGAATCCTGAGGTTTGCAAAAGAAAAGGTTATCCTGAAGTCTAATAAAGCATTATGCCTGAATGTCCCTTTCTCACACACCAAAGGGTACTGCTATTGTTCCCCAGCAAGGCAGACAGCTGGCGCTGCGCTCTGAGCACCAGCATGGCTGTAGCCAGCAACACATTTATGACCCCAGCATCAGTCAGTCAAAGCAGATCATTTAGCAGAAAACCTCCCAGGCTGGTAGTCTTTCCATCCCTCACTCTCCCCACATGGCAGCAGACAGGTCCGGTCAGGCTGCACAATTCCCAGCCTTCAAAAGCCCAACATTTTTTATGTTCACTTGAGAGGTTCTTTCCCTCGGATTCAAAGTGCTTTCACAAACGTGTTAGTGGGTGAGAGCTTTCTATTCTCACACTAGATGTGATTAATTTGTGGCATTCACGTGGCTAGTTCTGCACAGACAATGGGAATGGACTGGCTCACACCCCATATACAAGCAATTTATGCCACAAAAGTTCAGACTTAAAGAAAAAAGTCTTTGACAGTAGAAAGTTTCCTGATTGTTATGGATGGTGCTGAGTGAAATGCAATCAAGTATTTCTGCAAAGGTAGCTCTATTATTATTAGAACAAATCTCATAGAGACAGAACAACTTTTTCTCACTCCTGCACAAAACACATTAAAAAAGCAAGACCTGATTCATAGATTTTTTTTGGTTCATCCAGCAAACACTACACATTAAGAAAGGGACAGGAAACCTGAATAAAAATATGTTTAACCCAGATATTCAGATCTCCCTCTTCCATTTACACTTACAGTTGCAGAAGTGCATAGTAAAATAGCAAGAGAAATATTTTTAAATTATCTTCTCTTGGTATATTATTCTAGCTAAAGCCCTCAATGACAGTCCTATGCAGTTCTGTAATCAATCTCAGGATTTATTTTTGATGGACTAAGACAGTAAGAACTGGCAAGCTTTTGTAATTCATCTCTGTCAAAAAATACTTGAACTTTCTTTACTTCAGTTTACCTTCTGTACAGACAAGTGTTGAAGACCCCCTCTCAGCTCTCCCAAAAAAGTTCCCTTGTACCATACATCAGAAAGACAGCACTGATTCAAATTCATACATAGATAGATAGATATGACAGTGTGCTGGACTGAGATTTTATCTCCTATATATACACATTTGCTGGCCTATCAAAACACCTGGACCACTTTATCCGATGTGTAGGGTAAACATGCAGATTCTAACCGGCAGCAAAAAAGCAGCCCTCAGTGTTATTCATAAAGCAGCATCCTTCAGTTCTTCTGAATTTCTAACATAAGCTAAGGACATTACACACAGCAGTCTCAGACCATGCTGCCTACCATTATTAGAAGTATTTAATTGTTTGCTGCCTCTCTGGAAAGATTTAAGAGAAAATTGAAAGGTACAAAACAAGAAAGCTTAAAATAGGCAGTGTAATGGATGTCTACTTAACCATACACTGGTATGTGTTTAAAGCTAAATGGACCAAATAGCAAAGAAGGAGCTGGTGTATTCCGAAATGCAATATCAGTAAATGGAAGGGCCTCTTAATTTCTATCAATTAACCCAGTACCTTAAAGTCAGCAATTACATATGGAAGCATGCCCTGCAGTGGCCTTGAATATTTTTCATAGCCAATGCATATAATTAGTCCTGATTAATATCCTACATTTCACATCAACAGTATCAGCAAACCTCAGTGATCTACACTGCTGCTGCCACAGGAAGCCTTAGTTGTCTGATCAGTGCCTTTATCAAAGCACTCTGCCCAAATGAGATTGAGGGCTGATTTGGCACCCACAGTGCCTGATTTATTAAGAGAGGAAACTGTGCTGCCTTCCATGTAATCATATTAATCCCTTGCATCAACTAATTAAAGCACAAGAAAAGATTTTACTTATGTGTAAGCAATTACAACAAGTTCCTGGTTGACATCCAAATGGATTCATGACATTAATTTGTGAACAATAAGGCCTTGTGTATAAGGGATTTTTAACAGGTGAGTTTACACACAGTATGCACATTTTCATTAATTGTGAGCACATTAAAAAGCAATAGGTGTGAGCCTTACTTAAACTAAAGAGTATTCACAAGACTGTTTCTAAGGAAAAACAATTAAAGCAGAATAAATTTCCAAGGATATACATAAAAATTTACAAAAGGAACTTCTGCAAGAGTAGTTAATTGTCTGAAGCATGTAATTTCAACTGCTTCATTCAACTGCTTTCAATTTCATTCGGTAGAATGTACATTTTGCTAACATTAACTTCTTGGATTAGATTTGTAAGTGGGAGTGACTAATGGTAGAACTGGTAGCAGCTGTTATTGAGGATCCCTCCCAGTTAAAGTGGTCTGTGCAAAAAGCTTCGTCAAAAGCTGTGCAACCTGCTGTGTGGCTTCTGTTTCTCTGGTTTGCCTCAATCAGAATGGGAAGTGCTCCAGCATGAGGGATCCAAATAATCTGACACAGGGGTAGCACACGAGAACCCACAGGGTCAGTCATTCAAGCCAAGGCACTCAGAGATAAAGCAACACACTGCAGTTACAAGCTTGAAGTGCACCATCAGTGAATGCTTCACTGTGCAGATGGCTTGTTGTCTGGGTACCACATAACATACCTAAAGCAAATAAAAGAGATTTTTTTAAAAAAGAAATTAACTTCATTTTATTTTATTCTATTTCATTTCATCATTTCATTTCATTTCATTTCATTTCTTGTTTATTTATTGTTTTATTGTTATTAATGTTTTTCGGGGATGATGCTAAATTACGCCACCCACCTTACAAACTGCCAGTTAAAAGGTAACAGCAAACAAAGGTATGTCAGCACTTTGTTTTCCAAGTAAAATCATACCACAATTGATAATCCATGTTCCCCTCCACACTACAAGAAAAAATACAGTGGGATTCTCCTGCTAGAATTTCTAGCATGTTTCATATGCAAGTCAATGATTCTCATACTGACAAGGGAGTGTACATACACCCTTGTGTGTGCAGGAATACACAGAAGAGGTACAAGCTTCCTTTACTCCCAAGAAATGAAAGGCTTGACATATTTTAGCAACTACATAACATAACTTGGGAGTATTACTATCTGAAAAGTAATGGTTGTTCCCTAAAGATGATATTTATTATTCATACACAGCAATTTCCCCACAGCCAGCAAAATCTCTGTGAGAGCAGTACCATAGAAAACCTAGCTAAGGAAATGCCTTTTGAACAGACATAGAGTACTAAATATTATAAATAAAGTATACAATTCCCTGGCTTCAGTCAGGAGCATAGCAGTGTCTTTTGGGAGGGCAAGGAGCAGAGAGGGTGCTGGAGTTGGGATTGGGGTTGGGGAGGGGAGGGGAGGAGTGGAGTGGAGGGAGAAGGGGTGAGAAATATGGAGAAAAAACCTAGAATTACTTCAGTGCAGACTCATTTAATAAAAGGAAAGAAAATTAAGCGGATTGTGTGAACTCCTTCTCTCTTTGCTGATCTGGTACCCTCCCCACATCTGTCTTTAACTACCCAAGGCACCCTGTGCCATCTTTCTCTTCATTGGCACTCTGCCAAGAAATCCTTAATCTGATCAGCTGTATGTGGATCAACTGTACCACTACAAGATCATATCACAAGATAGAAAAAAAGAAAATGGCTCAGTAAAATAACAGACTTTAAGCTGCAATAGTGTTCCAGCCCCAGTGCCCTACAAAGTCAGTGCAACCCATGCTGGCAGCAGCAAGTGGCTGCAGTCCCACAGGAGAGTAGAGCCATAACTCTGAGAGAAATACATGTTTCCTTAAATGAAAATTATGAGCAAATGCTGAAATTATGTAGGCAAATATATATGAGGCACAGTCATGATGAAGTAATTTTACATCCTGCTGGACAGCTTTAGACCACATTATTTGGAGTTACTGTAATACAAAGAACTCTGAACATAAGAATTTTGTATCTTACTGTTCCTTCCATCACACTCCTATTCTTCATTCCATCTTCACACTTAATTCAATCCTCCCTTTTCACATTGTTTTGTGACTGGGTTTGACAAAGGTATTTTGTAGCAACAGTTTTGTGGAGCACCAGAGTGGGGCCCCTTTTATCAATGCCTCTGTACTATCTCGGGGTTTTGACAGAAAATCCTATGTAACACAGGCAGTGAGCTTGTCTGCCAGCACATTCCCACCATCATCAATTGGAAACGCTTTCTTAAGAAAATCTACCAGGATGTTCCACTTGGCTCTGCCCACTCTGACAGCAATGCTGGTGCTGGAAACAAGCACCAAGAAACTTACTCTGAGAGCTGCCACTGCCAGCCCTGGAAGTTTCTCCTCTCTTAACTACACTACTTCAAATGAGCCATACTGGGTAGCGGGGGCAGGGAGAAAGCCTCCCCTGTGGGAGAACAAGTCCCAGGGTAAGGAGGTGCTGGCTCCTCTGGGAACATCTGCCCTATGACTGCTCTCCCCCACAGAAAACATCACAAAGAGAAAGTGGAATCTACAAGTGAGTGGAGTCATAATGACTAAAGCAAACAAAAAATCATAACAACCATTAGTTTGCCTGCCCTTGGTTTATTGTTCTGCTTTAGATAAGGTATTAATCATGTAGGGAGTGGGAAAGAGAAGATGAAAGTAATAGTGAAAGCATCTATGCTAAGCAACTCTTGCATACACTTACCTTTTGGCACAATATTCTGGATGCAAAGTTCCTGGCAATAAAACATTATGGTTTCCTTCTATTTGGCCATTATTCTCAGCATGCAGCATTAAAGTCTTTTTTCTGTAATAATAAGTCTTTGAAGGTTTCACTGGTGAAATGTTCTAGACTATCAAAAGTTTTAAAACACAGCTCATGGTTTCTCTTTCTTTTTGAGGATAGGAGAAAAGCTGTGAAAAAATCCTGAAAAAACAAAAATCAATACATATCAACTTTGGTTGCAGCAGCTGTTGGTAAGTGTACCTTCTTTGAATAAAGCTGTCAATATAGCTAAGAGCTTAAGGGCTATTTTCAAAGCAGTTACCTTCCTGGAATAAAAATTAATGATTATAAACATTCTTTGTTTCTGCCCCAGCCCCACACTCTGTTTTCTCCTGTGGTAATGAGCAGAGTCAAGCTATTACTTCTGTGTGCATGTTGTGAGCACAAAGAAGGGGAATGTGATATGATGGCAAAACTACTCCCCCCAGCCTGCCTCCTTGTAAAACAAACAAACAAAAAGCAGCCACACTAAATCCTTCTGATGAGGGGGAAAAAGGAAACCTTAATTTGATTGTGCTTAAGGCTGTGGAGGAATCATCCACACATAACTACTACACTGGATCCTGGCACACATCCAGAAATTTGAAGTGCTAGAATTATATATGGTGGCATGTGTCAGGCCATTTCACTGCACCTAACAGTTGTCTCCAGCTTCATTTTGAACTAATTAGCTGCAAAAGTCACTTGAGAAAATTCTCCCCTTCATGGGGATTTCACATTAAGGGCTCTAAAAGACATCATCCTCTACTACAGAACTGAGCAACGTGGAAAGCTTAAGAAATGCAGCACTAAATTGAGATGATCAACATTTATCACAAATCAGTCAACACTATCAAGTACTAATAGGGCAGAATGAAAATTAAGGAGAAAAAAAAAAAAAGAAGATAGATATCAATAAATTAGTCTGGCCAATGACAAAACCTCATGGGTTTAACTTGATATGCCATTAATATGAAAAGAATTTGACAGTTTACATAAGGGATGTGACCTGGTGCCAACAACCTCTGGCTTCTACATTTTCCAGATGGCAAGAGATTAGGCTAAAGTCTTTATTCTCATAAGAAGATTTTTTTCCTCCATGGAAAAACTATAAAGGACAATTCTGTTCCAAATTTCAAGTCTCCTTCACAAATGTCTACTCAATTCCAGGCCTTAACTAATGTCTGTTAAAAGAAGTCTTTGGGTCTGAAGCAGTGAAGAAGAAAAAGAACAAAGAATTAGGAAAAGAAAAGACTAAGGCAAACCTAAATTTAATGCTAGCCTTTAAAAGATATATTGACAAAAGCAGTGGGGGAGAGTTTAGACTACCATTAACTTAAAGGAAAAGTTTGGCAATTTTCAATTATGGATGTGAATGCCTACTTGAGTTTGATCTTGATGGACTTAAAACAGGGAAAAAGTTCAGCCTACTTAGATATTAAAAAATGCAGTTTTGTTAAATTCAGTATGCACCATTTTTTTCATTTTGATTTATACCACCACTGACAAAGACTTTGAAGGACATTCCTGTTTAATATGTTAAAGAGCCACAGCACAGGGCATTGTCTCTGCTTTGCAAACATTAATATGAAAAATCATCCCTTGACAAAGCATGTCACTACTTTCCATTAATCCTTGAAATACAGCAAAGAGGAAAACTGGAGTCTTTCATTGCCTCTCATCCAGGGGATGACATGGATGATTAATCAAAGTGGTCCATAAGGTGAAAATATATTGTGTGAAATGTAACTTTTGCACACAGAAATTCATAACTGATCAATTAGGTTAAACATTAAAAAAAATAATCAAAACACATTCTTCAGTGCCCAAGGTATCAAAAAAGTCATCTGTGAGAGTTGTTCACTTCTCCCTTCAACCATCAAAACGTATTACCTCATTTTTTGCTTTACTGGCATCACCATAGTAACCCTTCCCCTGCAAGAACTATTCCCCAAAGGCCACCACCCCCTCCAGCACATGCCTTCAAGACCTCGTATCTTTGTGCCTTATAAATTGACTCGGTCTCTGAAGACTCACAGTGAATTCAAGTGTTGAACACACACCAAACCTCAGCCATTAAAGGATCATCTCCAAATCTAAGCTTAATAAGTGCTCTACACAAACCATATTTCAAAGTGATCAACATTTTGGCTCAGTCCAAAATGTGGAGAAACAGAGAAGCTATCACCAAGACATTGTTTCCTTAACTAACCCCCTCTTGCCTCCCACCATTAGTAAGTCATTTTACACATGATCATCTTTCATTTCCAAACATTTAGATTGGTAAAGATAAATGTATAGTATTTTCCACATTACAGTTGTGGCATTCAGATTCACAGCCTAGAAAAGTCCAGAAATTGTATAACTTTAGAATGTTATTTAAGGAAGTGAACTAAGCAGATTATGTCATAATACCAGGTTTTCCTCAGTAGTCTAGGGAAAAAATGGATAATATACCCAGTAATCATGTTATAGGCTTCCTCTGAATATGTAAATGATATGATTTTGTTTGTAAAGTATTTTGAGGAATGGTCAAATGCTAGAATTAATATTAGGGCTTAGGGATGTAAAAGTATCTGTGGTAAAGTGTTCTCTCACAAAAGACAACAAGGGGTTTTTTAGCCAAGTTATTTTACCATTTTGCACCAGTTCAGAAATCTTCTGTGATTATCAAATTAGATAAATGAGGGGTTTGACACTGCTACATAACATTTATTTTCAGTCCCATACCTGGGCTGCCTCAGGCTACATTGCAGCAGGAGGACCTAGTTAATCCTCCCAAAGACTTTTCCCCACATTCTCACTAGCAGAGAGCTGCTCTGCACCAAGTAACAGGAGTAAATCAAGTTTCATGAGGATTCAGAAATAAACTTGTTCTTTGCCCATGCTGCTGCTTCAGATGACAGCCACGCTGCTACTCTCACTGCACCAATGACACCTCTTCTGCTTCCTCAATGCAGCCTGGCATCACCCTAGTAAGGCAGGGCAGGTCTATACACCTTTACTGGTAGTATTTTGTTTTAAACACAGATTATGGAAACCAAAGATTATCACCAACCTTGATCATTTATTCTAAAAACTCATTACTTGTACCTGTAGCTGAAGGTAGCAGAACCTTCTGTAAGAATATCAAAATACTCTTTTTGTTGCTTTTGAAAAGCAACTGGGAGAGCAATCCCTTCAGCTTGATCAGCTTTAGCTAAAAACATATGTATCATGAAACTCTTGATATTTCTCAAATTCTCAGAGACAATTATATTCGGTCAACAAACAAGAAAAGTTTTGAAGAAGGTTAATTCAGCACAGCAGAGGATGAAAGAAAGCATGGAGATCTAACTGCCTTTTAATGTTCAACTAACTTATGCCAGCAGCTTCTTTTTCTGCTTTTAGTAATATATTATCTGCCCGATATTTCTGAATGTCCTTCAAAAGACAAATTTCTTCAGATTCTTATGAAGACTTGGCTCCTTGTCTATAAATAGTGTGCTTTGCTTAAGTTCTTTCCCTTTTCCTTCTCATGTATCCCTCAGTTTCTATATATTTACAGTTTTGGTTTTTCTTTAGTTACACTGTACCACACTTTCACTCTAATTCGTAACTGTTTATTTCACATTTTCCAGACATACTCAGCAGAGAACAGCAAAACCAGAAGACAAGGAGTCTGAAGTGCCTGTTAGGAATTTTATAGGGAGAAAAGATCTGGTATTTGACTACTATTGAAGGAGTACTAGATTCTAGAGATGAGTGGGACAGCTGGAAATTCCTTACATATATTTTGCTATTCAGTTGCAAAAAGCTAGTCTCTTTTAGGATTAAATCAGAAGGTTCTAACTTGACAGGAAGAGCTGTAGATTGGTTCGTAAAAACAAACAAACAAAAAAACCCAAACCAAAGCAAAGAAAACAACAACAACAACAACAAAAAAGCAGCAACAACAACAAAAAAAACAAACCACAAACTAAAGTTCTACAAAGAACGGTGCTAGTATAGTATACTATAGTAGAGTTGTCATATATAGTCTAACAAACAAACCTGATAACTTAGTTTATCAATGTTACTTCTAGTGCATTCTGTCGTGCATGATTCAACACAAGTCCTATGCAGGCTAGTCAGCAGCACACCCATTATCAGTAAAAACTAACTAAAAATAAGTAATATTAAAAGTAGCAAAGCTCAGTTTTTCTTTGGTAGCTTGTGGTGCTCCTTTTAATAAAAGCCAGTTTACAAGTATTTAAATCAAATTTCTATTGTTTTTTTTTTTTTTTTTGGAGCAGGGGAGCTGAGGATGAGGCAAAGGGAAACAACTTTACAGCCCTGGTAACACACTGTAATAGGAATATCATTAAATATATCCTTGCAATTTTGTATCCAGTGGCTGAGATAGCTGTGCACTGTACCTTGCAGATGTAGAATTCTCGTCCTTTAATCAAAATGAGACTGAACAGCTACAAGAGCAACAGAAAAACAGAAAGTATATTTGGACACTGTTCTTGGTTTGTCTACTTTTTCCCTATGCCAGCAGATGACATTTTCCCCAGATGGTATGCTAAATTGTGTCCACAGATCAAAAAGACCACAGGCCAACCAAACAGGTTTTCATCTTTCCTTGCCAGCACTTCTTTTCAGGTCACAAAACCTAAGCCAAGATCCTCACTTTCAACACAGTAAACAGCATTCTTGTTTCATGCCTCCTTCAAAGTTGATCTGAAGCCGTAATTCATATTTGGTTATTGTTTTCTTGAACAAATGAATCACAAATATATGAACAGTAAGTCCCCACCTGGAATTCTGGCAAAGGATCTGTGTATTTGTACATAGATGCTGTTTACCAGTAGTGTTTTCAGAAAGGGGGGAAAAAAGCACACCTGTCTTTGTCTCAAGGATAGTGACGCCTACCTATTAAAACCTCAAGAGATAATGTTGACAGAACCAGAGCTGCAATTTGTTTAGTAGCACTTGGAAATTACAGCAGCTCTTGACAACAGTGAGACTTTTCTACTAAAGTAGAAACATTCACCTAACATTCCAGATGGATTTCATCCAAATACACTTGTCCAACAGAACAAGAAAGAATATCATTACAAAATATAAAGTGATATCAGCTTGGCCTCTCCCTCCTCAAATGTCTTCTGCCACATTTTAGAAAGGCAAAGACAATTTTATTTTAAATTGCTGAGCACCATAAAAAGCTGCTTTTGTAGATACCTAAAAGGCGACATTACTTGTTTAAATGTTTAAAGATGTCCCTCAGTAGTTACAATCACAGAGCTCATCCTTCCTTTCTGAACAAGGCCATATACCTTTCCAGAAGTTAAATCATATCATTGATGGAAATCACAGGTCTTGTTTACCATCCAAAAGCTGAGAAAAATCTCAGCATGCTGGAATTTAAAACAACCCAAGGGCCTCATTTCAAACTTGATGGCTATGTCTTTCATTTGGGATTTGGCTGCTGCAGAGGGTGGGGACACCATCTTTTAAGTAGAGATTTTAGATATGCCTTTGATTAGAGAAGCACTTTACTCTGTACATATAAACATTCTGTTTTTAAAGGGGAAAAAATGAACAGCGCTACTCCATCCTGTTTAGCAAACATCTGTACTAAATGTTTTGTAAAACTTCAGTCAGTTAAAAGACAATCCTCAAATTTGGAAGAGGCAAACAAATTGATTTTGCACAAGCCTGCACTGGAGAAGAGTGCTTAGTAGCCAGCTAATCCGAGGGTAAGTTAAGGTTCTCACTTCAATGCATGAACTGTCTGGCACAAAGTAACAGGCAGCCCCTCTACCTTCAGTGATAACCAAAGCAAAATGTTTTGTTCAAGGTCAGCTCATTTTCAAGCTTTCTCTGTGCTCAAATGGCTCAGCTGCTCCCATGCATATCTTTGAAAGATCCCTGCAGTGAGCTGCAAAAATCTTTCAAATCCTCACCAGACTAAAACTGGGAACTCAGGATGAGGGGAAATTGAAAAGGAGTAACAGCCAACCCCAGGAGGCTAAAGGAGCACCAGCTACACTCTACCTATCTGTTTTAGGAGACGTGGTTTCTGGTTTCTTGCTTCACATGTAAGACTGCATTAAACTATAACCCTGTTGCTGGTTTGTTCAGTAATGTTATGTGATGTTTTGTTTCACTCTTTCCTGCTTATACCAACTGTAACTTGTGAGAAAAGAATGTTCTTTGTTAATAAATCTTTAGTTTCTAAATGTTCAGAGAAGCATTTAAAGGATATAATTGATTAGATTCAACATAAAAAACATCTTACATGCTCTGGCAAGGCATTCAGCAATATCTAAATTCTGTCATAAAGTTGACAAAATCACAGTTCGGAAGCTGCAAGTATTTAACACACTCAAAAGTTTCTGACGCACACAGCAGCCAAAGCAATGCCTACTACCGGAGGTCAATGAATTTAAAAAGCAAAAATAAAAGTTTATCCATATAAATACCTTTTAAATGTATTAATCTCTAGGTCAACTTTGTACTGAAGTCCTCTTACCCAGCTGTTTTGATTTTACAATTGCATTCATTAAAATCTAATTTTCAATATTTAATCTGCTTCTACTACTTCTTTCTTCTTCTTTCTTCTCTACATTTTGAATGGTACAAAGATCTTTAGTTCCAGAAATTCCATTGTCATCAAAATATCAGTATCTCTCTACTGATTTGCTTTAGGATGAAGGTGTCTTCATATAGTGTAGCAGTATTTCTGAGTTCAGAACACACTTTGGGGAGGTAAACATATCCACACTCCTAAAGAAAACATGTGAATTAATTTACAAAAACTTTGCATATACACAGCAAACACATAGTAAGACTAGTCAAACATCTCAGAAGAGCCCTAGAAGTTTCTCCTGTTGTTTTAATTCCTTACATCTAAAAGAATGGTATTGTAAAATACTAGTGTTTAGAGAAATGATAAAGCAGAGAAGAAACTTAGCACATGTTAAAAAATCAAAGGAAGATAAAATGCTTGCAAATCTTATTCTTAATCAACATTTTAACTGAATTTCCACCTCAAGTATTTCCTTTTTTTCTTAATCTAAGTTGCCAATTGCCATAAAAAACAGGCGAGCACATCAAGGAAGAACATGGATTTCTATCTGCAACATTTTTCCAAACTTTCTTAGAAATCTTCGATATTGTTATTAACAGAATTAAAGATCTGATTCTGTGCAAGACAGAGCCAATACTGCTCCTCTTATTATCCAAGCTAATCTGTGCACACCCAAAGTAAAAACAAAACAGAATAAAAAATTGATTCTCTGTGAAAGTATCAACAGCGTTTCTTCCATAGTTACAAACAGATGCCTAATGACTCCTGCCTTGCAAGTTTATGAAATTTGCAAAGCAATTGCAGTAATGCCAGGTGCATAAGTACACACCAAAATTAGCAACAGAAGAGAGCAAGCTGTTGTTACCAATTTTGCATAACAATAGAATAGCTAGAACAGAACTAGCCTCTTTTGAGCTTCCTTCAAAGACCTCAGTGATATCAAGCAATTTGAAAATAACCCTTCCAGCATAATGTTTTTCTACCTTTACCAACAGTCATGCTCAGGACTTAAATTAGAAAACTTGCTCCCCAGCCCGGTTCAAAGACACTGTTTCCCATTGAATTGAAAATTTTATTGCCATGGTGCATGCACTCAATTCTAAAACAAAAGCAAGCTTAACTGCTTGAGAGATTCTGCTCTGGAAAAAGTAACTTCTGTGAAAACATTGCTTCTTTGCTTCCATATTACAACAGAGAATTACATTACAGCCACTGTTTCCTGTATTAAAAAAGTATGAGAGAAACAAAACAAAACAAAGCTCATAAACAGTGATTTTAGAAAACAGGGAAATCTTTTAGAAAAGGGAATTACGGCTTTTAGGACAAACAGTTTAAGGAACTTGCAATCAGTATTCCTTTTATGGATTCAAAGAATAAGTTTAGTCCCCAGGTTATATTTACCTTACTATGAGCAAGTAACTGGGTACTTCCTGAGATGCAGGGTAATTATTTTGTATTTAATATAATCCTGAAATAACTCAGTGGAGAAAAGGAGATGCAGAAAGCATTTATCATGTTCTTTTCACAGCTCTTCATTATTTGGGTAAACATATTCACATCTTTAGAAAATAAAATGGAAACAACAGCTGAACCACAGCTTTTCAGCTTGCCAAGATCTACAGTGTGTGCCAGAAGTTTAAAATAAAATAGGGTTAGTAAAATTAGAAGCTGATCCAAAATATTATAGCTGAAATGCCCCATTTCTTAGTCTGCATCCATTGTTATAGGACGAAAGAAATGAAAGAAATTTATTTGGATTATTTACATTTGTTAAAAGGGTCAAAATGTAAACTGGGGGGACCGAAAGCCACTGTTAAAAGGAACTGATCTTTCACAGAAATCTCTGTGAATTATGTGAATGCTGTTGGCTGAACCTGCTTAGAAAACACTGCCAATCAACATGCAGTTCCTCAGCAAAAAGAAGCCTTTTTCCAGAAATGTTTCATCCCAAGAGAAACTCCCTCCAACATACAGCCCTGGAGAACTTATGTACTAACAATCACTAGGAAATGTAATCTGGAAACATACCACGTTCAATGGGAAAGATGACATTAATCAGGTAATAAATCAATGTACGACCCCACTTGATATGAAACACATTTATGCCTATCCTATATTACACAGTTAAGGAGCAAGCTGATCCAGTAATACATTCTGTGCTTTTCAATGAGCTGCTGCAAGTTGGCACAAACACATCATTACTTCAGAAATCCTACAGAAAGCTTTGCCTCTTGCTAATCTTTTGTTCTTGAAGGCAGAACCCCAGCTATCACTCTCAACATGGAAATCAGAATGAAATTCCTGTGGGTTTCTTTTTCTTCATAACTTCAAATGTGCAAGGCCTCTGTTTTTTATAAACTTCATTCTCAGGTAAGTTTAGAGGGCCATTTTAAAAAATTCGCATCTGAGAGAGTACTAAGAATAAGTAAGCTGCTTGTAAACACCATGAAATAAGATTTCCAAGATGAATTGTACCTTTTACTGTTTTCATGGATAAAGATTATTTGGAGGAGGAGAATATTCAGATACACTCTATACTTAACAGAATAAAAGATTCACACATCAAACCTGCAGCAGAAACCCATTCAACCACGAATCACGTTCTGGGCTATCATCATATAGGTGCCACGGGTCAGACAAAAGTTAGAGATGACATGAGCCACAGGCTGGTCAGTCAGGTTCTCAAGGGTAAATTTGCAATACATACAATTTTTTATCCAACTCACTGCTGCAAGCTGAGTCACAGCTCCTAGGACCTCTCCTAAGAGACAAAAAGATGCACCTGCAGCCCAAACACAGTATTCCCACAGAAAGGTTACAAGATAGACTCTGAACAAAAAAAAGGTCTCTGCAGAAGCACTTATATCCTAAGCTTAAAAACTCTCTGATAATGCAACAGGTACTAATCTCTCAAAATATGTAGAGCTCTTTTTCTTTAAAATATACCCTCATGTATGTCCTCAGCTTGGTCATCAACCAACCACACTTAAGCACAAACCCCAAGTTGGTCAAAAACAGGAGAGCAAACAGAGCAGCACCTGGGAGGAGCACCAGGAGCAGAAACCTGTTGATTTGGACTTGCAGTCTTGCAGATATGGGGAGACAACAGCCAGTGCTGTGCTCTGCTTGACTGAACAGAAAGCCAGTTCTCCCTTCACTTTTGTCCTGTTGTGCTGCCCTACCCTAAAAGCACAAAAGGCTCATGAGACAGGACAAGATTTTGGACCTGGGGAGAGAGGGAGGGAAATAATCCCATCCAGATTTTTCTTTTTTTCAGAAGTGGCACTCAAGTTCTCCCTATATTCATACTTTCCATATCCTGTTTTCAGTGCACTGACACTAATCCGCCTTGAAATTGGCTGATTCTGCCCAAGCCATGTTTACACGGAAGCAAGTTTCATCTGGTTGTCCTCATTCAGAGACCAGTTTCTGCTCTGTGGCAGGAGAGATTATTAAAAACCTTATATTACAAGCACATGCTTTAAAGTGACTCAGCTTGGAAAGATAACTGTATTATATCAGCCTTCCACACCCTAGGTCACAGAGAGGGAGAGGTAGCAGTAAAAATCTCAAATGGAAATTGCTTTCTAAATATATTATCCTCCATAAAAGCCATTTACCAACTGCTAGTACCCACAAGACAAAGGGAAAAGATAAAAAGTACACGTGACACTGCAGAGTAGGGAGCAGTGTGGAGGACTCATTTGTATTATCACACTGAACATTAACCACAAGAAGGAAAAAAAATAAATGCTCCCTGTTTTGCACAAACATCAATTACATCTAGTAATTTCACTGATCACTCTTGTGAAGCACTAATGCATACAGCATTCTGGCTTTTATGGCACAGGCAGTGCTTCATTGTCTGTCTCTGCTTCAGAATTCCCTTTTGTTTGGGAGAGAAGAGGAAAACATTTTATTTTCTCTTATGATAAGTAACATCTGCAGCCTCACAGGAGGCCTGAAGATCACACAACCTAAGCCTGCTAGCTTATTTCATGGCAGAGAACAAAGATCATAGAATCTTTTACTTTGGGAAAAAAACTCTAAGATCGAATTTAGCTATTAATCCAGCACCACCATGTTCACCACCAAACCATATATCTGAACCATATCCCAAATCACATCCACAGGATTTTTGAACTTTTCCAAGGACAGCAATTCCACCACATCCCTGGGCAGCCTGTTCTAATACCTGGCCAAGCCCTTCAGTGAAGAAATTATCCCTCATATCTAATCTAAACCTCCCTTGGTGCAATTTGAGGCCATTTATTCTCATCCTGTCACTTCTTACTTGGGGGAGGGGTCTGACCCCCTCCTCACTATAACCTGCTTCGAGGAAGTTGTAAAGAGTGAAAAGGTTCCCCCCTGAGCCTCCTTAGCCAGGTTAAACACCCCCAGCTCCCTCAGATACCCTTTTTCAGACTTTGCTCCAGACTCTTCACCAGCTCTGTTCCCTTGTCTGGACACGCTCCAGCCCCTCAATGTCCTTTCTGAACTGAGGGGCCCAGAACTGGACACAGCACACTCGAGGTGTGGCCTCACCTGTGCCCAGCACAGGGGGACGGTCACTGCCCTGCTCCTGCTGCCCCACTGTTGCTGACACAGGCCAGGTGTCCTTGGCCTTCCTGGCCACCTGGGCACAGCTGGCTCATGTTCAGCTGCTGTCTGCCAGAACCCCCAGGTGCTGTTCCAATAGACAGCTCTCCAGCCACTCTGCCCCAGTCTGTAGCACTGCAGGGTTTGTTGTGACCCAAGGCCAGGTCCCAGCACTTGGCCTTGTTGAACCTCACTCCTTTGGCCTTAGACCATGGGTCCAAGCTGTCCACATTCCACTGCAGAGCCTTCCTGCTCTCCAGCAGATCAGCATTCCCACCCAACTTGCTGTCATTTGCAAACTGACTGAGGGCGCACTCGATCCCCTCATCCAGATTGTGATATAAATGTAATACAGGGTTGGCCCCAACACTGGGAACCCCAGTGGTGACCAGCCACCACCTGGATGTAACTCCATTCACCACCACTCTCTGGGCTTGGAAATCAAGGCAGGTTTGTTACCCAGTGAACACTGAACGTGTCCAACCCATGAGCAGCCAGTCTTTCCAGGAGAATGCTGTGAGAAATGGTGTCAAGGGCTTTACTGAAGTGCAGACAAACTCACACTACAGCCTTTCCCTCATCCACCAAGCTTGTCACACCTGTCATAGAAGGAAACCAGGCTGGCCAAACACCATCTGCCTTTCATAAACCTGTGCTGGCTGGGCCTGATTTCCTGGTGTCCTGGAGGTGACATGTGATGGTACTCATCATGGTGAGTTTTATTGCAAGCACACTTCAGTGCAACAAAAACACACTTCTCTTGCTAGGTTTAGATAACACCTTCACGCCTTACAAGAACTCCAGTGAACTCCAGTGGAGGGGCACTTCTTGCATTTGTTGAGCAAGGAAGTAAATCCTTTGCTGTGGTTTTCTCATTGTCATTTAAAACATTCTAAAATGACCACCTTTCAAGTCCTTGTTTATTCATCACTTCAGCAACTGCTACTAATCCCCCTGAAAGCAGGATTTAATTCCAAATGCCCCCAGTCACTTTTCTGGGGGGTCATCCCCATCACACCTTCTCCAGTAAGTAGGCCAAAAATTATATTAGTCTTTCTCAGCTGCTAATTACCAATTTTATAGACCTGTGAGTTAAGTCAGGAAAAAAAGTGTTACAGGTTTGCTTCCCATCCATTCATCTTACACAAAAAAAAGGAAAGACACAAGTCATACAAGAGAGCATTATCAATGCCTTGTATTCTACACTTCAAATTAGACCTAAATTGCTGTAATTTTCAATAAAAAATAAGAGGTACCTAAAATTAAAAAAAAAAAAAACTATTCCTTTATTAGTTCAACAGCTTTTCAGCCTTCTAAGCTATGGAGCTGATATTTCTATGCTAAAAAAAATAAATCTGAAGTTGCTAGGGCAGCATCTCAAATTCAAAAATATAAACAAAGCCATCAGTTGCCTACATACACATGCACCGTACTCCTGTCCAGGCAGACTTGCTCAGTTCAGTAAAATGGGCAAATCCACAGCAGATTCTCATCAAATTCAAGAATAACAACCACAAACTAAAGATGGAAGAAGACACTCCAAATCCTGATCATAACTGCAGTTAAGATGATGTTGAGAGGTTGAGGCACTTTCTAATTACTCTGTGACCCCCCCAAAGAAATACTTCCTAAAATTATCAGAATTCTAAGAGATCATTAAAGACATCAAAAGACAATGGAGATAGGGATGAATGCAGCAACTTGGCAAAAGATCAGCAACAAATACTTTTGACTAATCTGTAAATGGGAAGCAAATATACTCCATCCACTGAGGCCTGTTAGATAAGAAAACGTACTGCTTAGTGTCAAATATCCATGTCCCAGGGCTCTCTTTGCAAGTGCATGTACAATTTATGCTACACAAACAAACCTACTGAGGAAATGCCTCACAGCTCCTCTACCATTGGCAGTGGACTCAAAAAAAAAAAAAAAACAACCTTATTACCAAAAGCTGAAATTAAATGTGGTCTCATTTTTAGCTCCAATAATAAATAGTTACTTTCTGAAATAGATGTCAGCATGTAAATTACACAGTTGTGCACACTTTCTCAGCTACATCAAGAGTTAATTAAAAAGCAACACAGCTAAGATTATTCCTCCAGTACCTCAATATTTGAATGAACTGGCACATCAAGTATACAAATCAACTCTGCACTCCACAAACACACACTTCTTACTGGTTTTAAGTCACAGACAGCAGTGATGAGTATATTGCTGCCTGCCTCTGTCAAGGCAGCATAGTAGGGAACCAGCTGAGATGTAAGGTAGTGAGGAGTAAGTGTACATCATTTTCAACTGCAAAAAGGATATTAACAGTAATTAACAAGCATTTAACCCACTTTGCTCCAGAGCTCCCTGGCCATTATCAAATAACATGAAGCTAAAACCTCTGAAATAGATCCAAACAAGAACACAGACAGGGATTGAGCACTGTAATTCACCACTGCAGGCAGGCAAAAAATTACCACCTTGATAACAAAGGACTGAGGGCACTGACAGATGTCTCTGGCAAACCATGCTGGGACAGCTGAATACCAGCTGCCAGCCAGCCCCTCCATTACTGAGCAACCTCTCAGCCATCATCATACAGAATCTCCAGTGTATTTGCTCTCCTCAGCAGCTCAGCCTAATGCACTGACTTGTGAAGGGAGAAGAGGCACATTACCTTTTAGCATCTAGGTACAAAGCTGGTAACCTCTGGAACAGGATAAGTGAATACACAACACTGAACAGGCAATAATTTTGAGTGAAGGGGTGAAGCAAGTTGCCGGGGGAAATAAGCTATTAACATCAACCTAAGAAGAATTGCTTGACTGCAACTCTCAGACCCCCCAATCTCTGATTTGCAGGAATTGCCTGATGCTCATGCCAGAAGTCATCTGTCACGCTGCACATTCATTCCAATCAACCTAGAAGCAAAGTATATTGCACAGGACTGCAGACTCTGAGGGGAAAGAAAAGCTGGGGCAGAAACAAAGACAACCACCCACTGGATAATGTGGGGAATCACCCACAATGCCAGCTCCTTAAAACAGAATTTCAGACAGAGACCACATTATATAGGTATCAGTGGAACAAACAGGTATTCCTAAAAAGAAAGGGATTATGTCCAGCAAGCAAGCTAGAGATGTTCTTATTTTCTTTCCTCTAGCAAACATACTATCATTTAAAAGACAACCAGTGTAAGCCTAGATCAAAAGAAATGGATGACTGGCAAGCAGATGAAAGTAAGCCTTACCTTCAGATAGTTGCTATGGACTAAGTGAGAGCACAGGGGAGAAAAGCAGAGAAAGGTAAGAGTATGTGCATGTAGGGTGAGAGAGAAAGAAAATTTAACCTTGTGCCGAAGACTGCAATGTGATTATCTTGTAGCTGCAGGTCTTGTACCTGAAGTGACACGCACATAAAATCAGATCCCCAGTGCTCTTTGCCCTTCATGGGAATATAAATCATCACTCAATCCTCACATAGTATTCATCTTGGTCTATTCAGGTTTTCTTTTCAGATTTCTTGAGACAGGAGGCCAAGGCTGCCTGTTCATGCCAAATCCACTCTCAACTAAATACCATTATATATTCTTAGGCATTCAATTTATAATACCAAGCAACAAAATTCTAAGCACTACAGATTTAGAAGAAGCCAGAATATTAAAACAACTTTCATCCAGAAGCTATGGAGATTTGAGCATTTTGTGTTAGGAAGCTCTAGTCTGTATGAGTTTTATTGAAACACAGACATACTTCTCTTGGCAGCATGGTGTATTTCTTGCTGTAAGACAACTGAAAAACACTGGCAGGACTTGCCCCACATGATCAGCTTGCCTACCACTGATGGCAAAACGTACACTGAATAAGGCATAATAGAGGAACTTGGCTTTAAAATTGTTGTTAGAGTTCTCTTATGCAGCTGGGTGATTTTATGAATATGGTAATAACTATAACCTTTAGAATTCAAGACAGGAACAGCAGATGGAACCTAATTAAGAGAGAAAAATTATTAATTCATCTTCATAAGGAATGGGAAAGGCAACAATTCTTTGCAAAGTGAGATACTCTGTGTCATTTAATAAACGCAGAAACAACCAAGTAGACCCGGGACTCACTGGGAAACAGCTACACCCCGGAACTGGAGGCCAAGATCTATTACTTACAGCTTAAGACACTGAATAGACAAGAAACAAGACTAACAATGAACAGTGGCGGTTTCTTTCACCGTACATGACTGCTGTGGTCTGATTGCATTCTCAGCTTTATCTTACACAGAAAAAACATGCAGAAAATTGTATTTCTTTCAAGCTGCTTCAGTTACCTTCTCTTCAACTTCATGAAAATCCCTGAAGAACTTGCTTTACTCTGTTCTTCTTACAAATAATGCAATGCAGTAGACACATGTCTTTATGTCCCCTCATACAGCTCAGGGTACAAGATGGAGTAAAGCAAGACAAAGCTTTTTAACTTGGGAAGAAGACAGATTCTTTTTTTTTCTCCTGGAAGAAAGGACTGGGAATGGGAAGAAGTAGATGAGGGGCATAAATACCATCTCAGAAAAATGTAAATAAGAGGTCCAAAGCAAAGATCCCAGCAAATATTCAGTTATCTTGTTAAGCTCTGTCATGTCAAGAATGAAACTCATACTATGTTTCATTTGTAAAAATATTAAGATAAGGTAAAAATATTAAGATAAATATCAAAGTGGGGAGCAGAGGTGGGGATATAATAACAGAGCAAAAGATTTCATTCACAACTAGGTGTCTCACATTCATCTTCTCCAAAATCAGCCTGCAGTATCTGTACCTCTTTTCTTTTCTCACACTTTGGCATAGAAATTAGTACATATGTATAGATACAACTGATTTATTTCTCTTATTCCAGCAGAGCTGAATTCACTTCTAAGGCAACTCAAGAGAAAGTAATGATTCAGCTGAAGTAAAAGCATGTAAAAACAGGTGAGAGATGACAGCCACTCAAGGCCCTTCCTCCATTCCAGGCAACGTTTTTTTAATTGCTATTTCACCAAGCTGGCAGAGGGAAACTAAAAACAGTGATGCTAAATACATACACACACACACACATACACACACTTACCACGCAACTTGTGCTTCTGTTTACTCAGTCCTTATCCAGGTCCATTAAGCAGCACTAGCTGGAGATGAAAGGAATGTTTTGAAGGAGCCAGGCATGCGTTACTATACCCAGTTGGGCAAATAGTGGTGCCAGTGATACAAATCCCATAAACTGTGCATTGTTGATAATTATTTCAACACCTACCCCTGAGATAGTAGCATAAATATAAACCACCTTTTCGCAGTAGCATAAATATACAAATTCGTGTACACACATTGTGTGTGCATGTGGTGCGTGCGCTGTATTCTCACTCTGGTACAACGTATTTGAATTTTGTGCCTTCCTATTGCTACAGCTCCAAACTCCAACAAAGGACTCCTCCTTCCCAGCCCCCTCATCAATTCTGCCCCTCTCCCTCTCATTTACACTGCCTTTAGCTCATTAGCATAAGTAAGGAAAATTGCATATTGCTCACAACATAACTTGTTCACTTAGACATAAATGTCCAACAGAAATCAGAGAATTGCAGAATATCCTGAGCTGGAAGGGATCCACAAGGACCACTGAGGAAAACTGCTGGCCCTGCACTGAACAGTCCCAAGAATCACAAACCATTGTTTGTTGCTGCACTTTACCAAAATCCCACTTATTTGACCAAAACAAATACTGAAACAGTTGCAAAACACTGTGAGGGCAGAGAGAAATCTGGGGTATTTTCACATAGCCAGATGTCATGCTAACAGAAACACTCACAGCAACTGCTACAAAATATGTTAGCTTTACCAGTCATGCCAAATAGAAAAAACAAACAAACAAATTCCTCTTTAAAAGTAGAATAAAATTAAAAATTGGTACTGTTAACAGCACACAGCATACAGATAACATACCTGGTGTCCATACTGAACTATAGTTCAATACCTCAGCTGCCCTCTCCCCAGAATACACGTGTATTTGCCCCTAATCTCAGCCTCCCACTAGCATCCCTGCAGCAGTCATCACAGGCAAAGATCTCTGTGTTTCTCTGACATTTCACTGGGCAGCTGTGCAATTTCAAAAAAAAAACCACATGAAGCACCTTATGCCACCTACAGGCTCTACTGCTTGCTTTCTCTGAAACTCAGTGTTTATTTAAGCTTGCCTCAGTCTGCTTGTTTTCAACCCTCTGTGCAAAAGTTTTCCCAGAAGTGTCCTGACCCCAAGCTTCCTCTAACCTGCCTTTTCCCTCTCACGAGAGTTGGCAGATCTCAGGCTCCATTTCTGCTATACATTGCTCTCCTCATTTTCAGCAGAACTAACTTTTCCTGCCAAACACCTCCAAGCCCCAGATAGCCCTCAGTATGTTCCTTTTCTAGAGCACTGCTGTGAGGACTAGAGTTTATTTTATCCTTCAGGAGCCTAAGTCTCCCTTGGATCCCACTTCTCCCTGAAGTCCAGATGAAAACAACAGGACTATTTACTTGAGAAAGAATTAGGTGCTCAAAGCCAATTGCATTATTCTGTATCAATGCAGAATTACTTCACTATTAGCTATTTCCACATAACAGAAATTGAAGAAAGTAAAAATTAGGATGCACAGCTCACTTTCTTCTCATGTATCACTTTCTCTGAGAAATGGGAGAACCTGCATAACACTGCACTAGGTCCCAAGAGCTCCATTACAAAAATGTACCACATATCATTGTAGTAAGAATCATCTCTGTGAAAATCATTCTTAGAGAAACTGTGCAAGAGATGAGGGAGAAATAATATCACAACATGTCACCAAAGCTAGGTAATAACAGGAAGGATGTCTGTGTAGACAGAGCTCCAAATTTCAGTGGAAGCAGAGCTTCAGTAATAGAGTGATAGGTTTTTGCACAGCCATAGATAGCTAGTGAGACAGGTTTTACTCTAATACACAGAAGACAGAGCAAATACTGACCTGCAGTCAACTAGCTGCAAAGCCACTTAATTTTGGAGACCTCAATACAAAGTGTATTGTTTTGGCATCATTTCTTGGTTTGGGTTGGGATTGGGGTTTTTTTGGAGGAAATGCCCCAGGAATCCTTTAGAGCTTTCCTAAACACAGACTAGAGAAGTTTTCAAGTGACATGATAAATTACTTTATTGAGTCTTACAGGCAAGATAAGTAATTTGTACTTAGAAGAGAATGACCTAACTGGACAGGCAGGAGAAAGCTGCTCTGACATGCTCTATACATCTCTAAGAGAAAAGTGCATTACCTACCCTGCTCCTAGACACTCCTTTACATAAAAGAAGATACATTCAGACTTTGAAGGGAACCACATCTGAAAAATCAGCAAACAAATGCAGCATTGCCGTGTTTGGCAGCTGCAGTATTTGCATATACCAACCGGTCTCTTTGGAAAGTGTGTTGTGATCTCACAAATTACTAGTAAAGTGTTGTGATTTTTAAACTTAAGTCATGCACCCAATGTATTTTTAATCTAAAAAGCTTTTTGCATTAAGAGGCTTGCACACATGTTAAAAAACACTAACAGGCATCCCAAAATTTATGTCCTGGACATACTATGACCATATTGTCTTAAACAGATTTGACCGGGATATACTCTTCTGGTCCGTATAGGCATCTGGTTTCAGTCCTATTTTCCCTTCTTACCTTCAAAATAATATGCCCTCTTCTTCCTGTTTGAGACACCTGAAAGCTGATGGTCCATTGACAGCTGTCTGAATTGGTTTATTCTTTGTTAACTGTTTGCTTTGGATCAAATGAAAGCAAAAAGGAAATGGAAAACAGCCCCACTGGGAGAAGACTCATGTGGGACAGATTAGGACCCACCATAAGATTTAAAAGTCTGGGGAAAAAACAGGACTAACTGGAGGCAGCTGTCAGGATGTGGTTTTTTCTGTTTATATTCTTCTCTTTCCCTCCCTTAACCCCCTAAATTATGAGAGAAAGTAAGCATGTGTATGTGTACATGCACAAGCAAGAGCAAGTGAACACTGATCTCTCCACACAGCACATGTAAGAATATAATGTAATTGGACAAGAGAGGCAACTCGATCATAGAAATAAACACAACTGGTAGAGCAACTTATTCAAGAAAAGAATTAACCTTTTTCCTTATCCAAGCATCATATTGTACTGCAAATCTGCAATTTCAGAACATCAGTTTTAATTATTAAGTGAGTGATAAACTGGAACTGAAGGTCACATGATCCCCTACAATTTTGTTGATGGTAATTCCATTGCTGGATCAAACTTTTCTTGTATTCCATCACCCCCTCTAAAGGCCAAAACAACAACTGTTAACAAGGCACATAACCATGGACAAAACTATTGCCTATCCAGGAAAAAAAACAACCAACAACAAACCTCCGTGGTCTGAGATTTAAAATTTAACATACAGTAAATAAAGCATGCCTGGTACTAAGAATCCAAAATTTAAAAGAAAAACAAGATCTATGCCCTGGAGGAATTCTTCCCTTTCACATCTTCTCATGACTGTCTCCCAACTTATTACTGTAATACTGCACATAATGTATTCAAAGAGAACAAGTTCCACAGCTACTCTTAACAAATAGATAAATTAATACTCCTGGGCATAACAGCCTCCTATCCCTTACCATCATCTTCACCTTCATGTCAAATCAGCTCAGGTCATTTTAGGGTGGGATGAAAACCAAAGTCACAGATAATGAAAGAGGAAACAGAAGGAAGCAGTGGATGCAACGCAGCACAGGCTGTTCCAAACCACTGAAGAGCTGACAATCTCCAGTTCACCCAAAGAGAGCTCTGCCTCTTCCCATTTTATTATTCACTGCTTCTCTACCTCTTGTGTCTCCCTCCATGCTTATTCCATCTATATAGCCTTAATTCAAAAGGCAGATATCTGGACTTCAAACTTCCAGACAAATCAGAACTGCTTAGAAACCAATTACACAAGAGCTGAACATTCCTCCTAAGAAGGAGTCTATCAGAAAAGTGAACCTTACTCCGTAGTGGACCAACATATTTAGAGACAGAATAGGATAAAAAGTTGTAAGTGCAATCACAGAAAAACAAAACGAGTGCCTGGTCAAAGCAGACAGATGCAATCAAGACTGGTTTTCCTTTAACTGTTCAAATGGTTTGACTTTCCCTGCTGGGACAATGAATCAGAGACAGCTTAGTAGCAGGCAGGTGCTTTTCACAGTCCAGCTTTTCTATGTAATTATGTGCTTTGGTCCTGGTTTGACAGATTATTATTGCAATAAGCACCTCAACAGGTGATGCCAGCAAAAACAATACTGTAATAATATGCCCTTCTGCAGTCTAACAGTCACATAAAAGTAGGTTCTCAGTTTAGCTCTAAATGCAATATCCACAACATCAAGGTACTTGGGATCCCAGTCAGAGGCTGCTCTACCTGTTACTGTCTGTGATTAAATATCTCACCTTTTTGGAAAAAAAAACCATCATGTCTTTCAGTTCAGTCCTTAAAAAGAGAATATATAAGTTAAAACACCCTGAAGACAAAAATTAGGAAAAAGGAAGGTTAGAATTATTTTTTAAATATTTTGCTTTTATGTTCTTTGTAATAAAGACCAAAAATACACCCATAGCTAAAGATTGCAATTTTTTCACCTAACTTCTGATTTCTTCAGAAAGTTACCTCACCCTCACTGTAACAACCTTAATGACTTCAGGCAGGAAAGGTACTTTTCCGTGCTAAGAGCACACGTTACAAAAAAGACTGGTTTTCCCAGAAAATTACAGGTTCTTCTAGCAGTAACTACCATTCCTGTTGTTATTTTTATAATGCAGGAGTAATTCTAAAACATCTATATCTGTTTTTTGTATGACCACTCTAAGGTAACACCTAATAACCTCTGGGAAGAGACAGAAGCACGTTTCTACATACTCATACTGGAAAACACCATGCACTCTTTGTCTATTTTAATACTATATATATACCATTCATATAATACTAGTATTACACGAACCCATTCACCATCACATGGTGTAATATTCAACAAAGCTCTCTGCCACAAATTTAATTAAGGATTGATGGAGTCCAAAAAAACAGGATGAAAACTAAGCCACTGAGCTACCCCTATCACCCTCAAGGGGAAAAAATCCTGAACCAAACACATAAAAAAAAAGGAAGAAAACCCAACAAACCCTCACACAGCAAAAACAAAACAATAAAAACCCCACAGTTGTCATAGCATTGTTGTCACATATATTTATTCTCCCAGCTGTTCACAGGAGCAGAGGCGGTAGAGGCTGAAACTTGAAAAGATTTTGTCTTGTGGCAAAGCAAATTTAAATATTTCTAGACAGCTATGCCCATTAGTTGTTGTTACATTAAAGCACCAATTATTCCTTGTACACATGGCATTAATCAGAAAGAAAGAAGTATTTCTTAGTGTCACTTAAGGTACAACAGGTGAGAAAACCAAATATTTTTCATGTGTCTTTGAATGGCCTTTAATTGGCAGTATCTTAGACCAGGCTTGACATCCTAATATTTTTTTAACTGCTTTTCCTCCTGAAAAGGACTAAAGCTGAGTGAAAGAGAGGGCTGTGAGTTTCCCCAGTGCTTAGTCCTGTATTCTTTCAACTGCTTTGAAGGCAAGAGGAACTGGGAGTAGGCAGAAATAAGACAAAAATCTATAAATACATAACTCCAAAAACAGTGCAGGAGAGAGCAGGAAAAGCAGACATTAGCACTGTCTTTCTTCACTGAACAAAATACCGGCACATAGATGGGCAACATGGCACATTTTTTTAAGTTACATTTACAGTACAGGGTTAGTGGATCAGACACTTAAAATTTAACTGCTAACACTCTGGTTTTTATTACCTAAATGTCACTCAGTAAATCTGTCCAGCTGGTCACCAAAAGCTAATCTGGCAAGAGTCCAAGTCTCAAGAATCAAAAATTACTGGCTCCATGCAGACTCTGTTGAAGCACATTTGCTCCCGCCACAATCAGACTTCTGCTCTCAAGGAATATTTTCCTGCCAGCCCAAGTGCTGCATGGTATCAGGCTCTCATCCCTGAGCATGGTCCTCCTGCCATGTGATGCCCTTCAGCCCCAAGCTCTGAAATGTGACTCTCAACACCACTCTTTCCCATACAGACTCCCAATATGGTGCTTATGCCTTAATTCACATCTACACGTTTAAAGCAGAACACATTATTTAAAATCAATTTCTTTCCATTGTGATTTTTTCAGTCAACACATGGACACTGTATGGGAGAGAGCAGCACATCAACCCCTACACCAGACAAAAACTGTTAGGATGCATCTACTGGCTGCTTAGTATTAGTGGGAAGAAAAGGGAGGGGGGAGGGAAATAAGATGCAACCCTGCTTGTAAGTGAAATGAAGCTGCAATGTTTTTCTTTACTGCCATGCTGTGGAAAATACAGTACAGCATCCCAGCCAGGCTTCTTTTTCCACAGCGTGGCAGTAAAGAGAAGCAGCACAACTGCAACCCACCTTGGGATGCAGAACTGGAGAAGGGCAAGGAAAGAACTACTTCTACTACTACCCAAAAAACAAAGACACAATTTAAAAAGGAAACTGATCATATCACTTACTGGAAAGAAGAGATTAGGCCTGCTAATTAAAGGCAAGGATCCTCATCTTCTTCCAAAGGGTGCAGCTCTTCCTCCTTACCATCCGCCTGTTTCTGATTTTGGCTCTGACCAAAATATTCATTCCACTGAAATGCAAACTTCAGACCTATGCATAATAGCATCTGGGACAAATTACTACAAAAACAAGTACCTTTCTTTGTTTGGTGTTAATCTAAAACAGTTATTAAAACAGTTTTAGCTGAAACCCTTGCTCCTTCACAGCAAATATTCACGTACTTGCTACACACATTATAGGCAGGCCTGCCTCTTTGGTATTTTCTGTGGACTCAGCCCTGTGACCACAACTCATCGTGTTCAGCATGGGACCTACTGGTCTGAGTCTTCCTGTTCTGCCTTTGGGATGCCAGCAGCCTTGCTCAGACTGTTTTCAGGACTGGGAAAGGGCTCCAAGTCTCCGTATGAAAAACTATTATATTTAAACACTCAGGATTTATCACTGAAAATACTTACTTAATTCACACAATTTCCATTACTAAAGCTCTCTCATAGATTAAAGAAATAATAATTTTAACAATTAAAATTAATTGCCTTTTGTGCCACTGAGGACTGCCCTACTTCCCCCTTCCTGGGGCTCTGACTCCTTTGATCTGTCCATCTCAGTTACAAACATGAGCTGCAGGAGTGGCAGGTTCAAGTAGGAATGAAGCAAATAATTCCTGAGTGGAATGAAACTGAAACTGGCAAGCAGCCAAGATGCTAGCCTGACTGGTTAAGAAAAAATAACAGCAATAACAAATAACAATTTTTGTAGTTACCACTCCAAACAATCCAAAGAAAAGGGTGGCTGGGAGATTCAGTTTGAGATTCTTGCTGAATCACTGGCAAAATGGCTTTCTGTCAGCATACAGTCAAACACAGTTACAAGAAAAATCACAAGAAACATTCTTTGTAAAGAATGACACAGAGGCACTTAAAAGAATAATCAAAAATAAAGAATAATAAAAGGGAAGTTATTTATTCCTTTTGCACACTACATTCTATACAATAAAAAATTTTCATATGAAACTAGTCAGTATACTACTTCTCCCTTATTTCCGCTCTAGCTAATTTAAAAAAAGATGATCAAGTTGAACAACTCAGAAGATTACAGTAAAAAATACAATTTATTTTGACAAAAGACAAAATAAAGTTTAAAAAAAAATATAACAAAAAAAGAAACATTTCCAATAAGGTTAATGAGAGTAAAGGACAGCTAACACCCAAAATGATGGCAACATGTAAGAAAACAACGAAATCTGTTCAAAATATAGGCTTCAGTTATGCTCTCTCTTTTATTTCCAGATTGATAAAATATGAATACACATCAAGCTGTAATATTTTTATAGAAGGAAACAGCATGCTTCGATAATTTTCATTTGGAGAAAAAAAGTGATAGCACTTTCTGGCAACTGTGCCGACTTACAGAGGGGTTTTTTTGTTTCATTGCAATACTGTAAATTCTTCAGTTTCTGAACATACAAAGAAAATATAATGCACAGAGAAATTCTGCCGAGCACAATAATCTTAGGAAGTATGACAAATTTTTTCTTTCAGGTTCAGAGGTTACAATACCCATTTCAGACAGACTACTAAACACTGCATGATTGGTATTTCCATATTTTCCAATAAATCAGGCTTTGAAAACCTAAGTATTGCAGCAAATACATGAACTGCCTTCACTATTAAAAGAGTCTTTGCAATGAAGTCATACTAGCAAACCTAGGCAGAAAGCAGAGCAGCCCAGGCCGGGCGGATTTGGGGCACGCTGCCTCTGCCGCACTGCCCCAAGCGCTGCATGCCAGGCAGGGCACGGCGGCATGAGGAAGGCACTGCCGGCGCACCGGGCGGCCAGGGGGCTGCAGCACGCAGCCTACAACCGCTACCCCCTCTGTCTCCAAACATTTCCATACCCACAGAGGCGTGAAAGAGGGGCAGTGACAGGCACGAAACACCAAAACCTTGCACGAAACACTTCGGAGAAGCTCCCAGCAGTATTCGTTGGAAATTAACTCCTTACTGACTTGTGATGTTCACACAAAGCCAAAAATAAGGGAGAAGAAGAGGGGACCGGCAATGGGCCGTGAGCCATAAATCAGACCACTGTAGGATGGAAACACTGGAACTGAGCTTCACAGAATAAAGGTATAGGGAAAAAATAATCTCTTCTTCAGTTAGACACTGAAATTGCTTTTTCTTGATGGCTCACTCATTCCAAGGCATGTCTTTGTTCAGGACACCACATTGCTACCACAAAGTAAGAAAAAGCAAAACATCTGCTCAATCAAGCAAAACATCTGCTCAACTCTTCTGCACAAAGTGTTCTGTCTGCATTTTGGCTACAACGAGAAGTGGAAGAAAATAAAAATAAAGATTATAAATAAAATATAAAATAAATATAAGAATGTAAAATAAAGAGGGAGAGGGGAGGGGGAGGGGGAGGAGAGGAGAGGAGCTAGAGAAAACTAGATGGTGTATAGAAGTAATGATTAGAATAAAAACTAAAACTTTTCTGCCACCACACAAGATAAAAACTGACAACCGTACAGCAAAGCACAACACTTATGCAGAACATAAGTGACTAGGGCACCTTGCGTGGAACTGCAATTCTTGATGTTTATATTCATCATGGTATTAATAAAATGGAGTAACTACCAAAGGAAAGGAGCTCCTAACAAACTTTCTATTTACTATCCTGTAAAATGTACACTGTGATGCCAGAATCCTTTTAGAGAAAAAGCTGCTGAAGAAATAAACCTTCAAGCATACATCAGACAAAAGACAATGAGGAACCAAATAATCACCGAGATTAAACCACTAAAAAGATGCCTTTTCCTTGTTCACAAGCTACAAAACAAGCCTCATTTTCTTCATCATGTCATAAAAGAACATAAAACTGGTCAAGAAAATTTCCATGATGCCTAAGACTATATAACCCTAACAATTTTCTCTGCAGTATAAAAAATTAAATAGTAATAATGGAAAACCTTGGGAAATGCGGAGATTTTATTAGTTTTATTAACTCAACAATATAAACTTGAATTATCTTGGTTTGCTTATTTGCTAGTTACTCATTTCAAAGTGCCTCTCAGTGCTAATGAAAATAAAATCTCAAGTGCTTTATAAAAGAAATGGTGTTGGCTGAAATGACTAGAGATTTGTATTTTATTTATGTTAAGATGTTTTCTCTTCTTTTAGTAGCTAAATTGTTAATTTAGGAAGCGGTAGTTACATTTTAATATCTCCTATATCAGCAATGTCATCAAAAAAAATCAAAGCCAAACAAACAAAATCGTCAAGTATTAAAGTAAATATTATTGGGCTGATTACTTTTTATTTATTATCACTAGATATTTAATAATACCAGTATGCTAGAAAAGGATATATTTAACTTTTCTGTCCTATTTCTTAGTTCTTTAACTGTATGGCACACTGTGAGTATTTATGCTTAATCTCTTTTTTCCTCATCCATTTATTTGTTTTCCTGCCAGTTTGTGCTCCCAGCCTGAACTAAATTAAAAAACTATTTTCAACTGATTCAGAGCTATTTAAACTTATTACTCCTTCAAGGACATTTTTACTTGAAGCACTTCAGGAGTTAAATTGCTAAGTTAAAATCAAAGTAATGACCCCAAGCAGAGATAACTGAGTTGTGGTGTAAATTCATATAAATAAAATTGGACAGAGAGGCATTTCCTGCTGAAAGATAGTGTCTCGATTTAATCTTGTACTGGCACTAAGCATGCCTCATGGTTCTAAACAGCCCATCACTTGCATTAAGACTATCACAAAGTGAATGAATACCAAACAAACCCAATCAGAACTTTGCCCTCACAGCTGTTAAAGCCTCCAATTTCCTAATACTTCCAAACCACTTGAGTGACTGGCTCACAAAACATAGGGATAATTAAACTGACACAAAACAACTGCCCTGTTTAAATCCTAGGGGCAGTTTGTCTAACCTTCTGATCCCAGGGGAACCTACAGCCACTCAAACACCTGTCTGCGGTCACTATCCTTCACAAAGTACTCTTCCCAGTATATGAGACCATCTATCACATGCACTAACACGCATCCACATTTTACCCTCATTTATGACATATAGCAAATGCAAATCTTACATCTGCAAATGTAAAACAATTTTGTTTTACAAAATTGTAAAACAAATTTGTTTCTTATAGGTAGATGATGCTCCACCAGCATCATCTACCTGTAAGAAACCAAATGCTCTAACCAAGTCAAAACATTTGACACTTCTTGTGAAATGTCTGAAGGACAGAGGAAAAAAAAAATAACTCCAATACATGTACAAAGAGAATATGCAAGTAGTATTACCTTTCCCTTACTAAAACAAAAAACCCAAAATCAAACAAACCCAGCACCAATTCTCTTTCACGCTTTTTTCCTGAAAATAAAATAATGTACATTTTGACTATTTCAGTGTCATAATCTCTAATTCCTTTCAATTTAGGAGCAATAAAAAAGCACCTCCTTGGGAGTTTCTGTCATTATGAAAAAAAGACCATTCATCTAAGATCTTCTCATCTGAGAAATGTTCTGGCAAGACTATATTGTGTATCTTCCAAACATTGATAACATTTGCATGTGGTCCTATTTTATACTCTAAATCAGTTCTTTCATTTATAGGTAGCTTTCTGAAACTCCAAAATGACTTAGCAATCTCTGGAAGGATTTCAAAGGGTCACTTGATTTTCCTCTCATAGCACATTGGCAATATTAACTGCACTTAGCATAACACCATCAGGGCCCAGTTTTATTATTTCTCTGTGTGATCCAGGGCTTCAATTTTCATCCTCAGAGTTCAATCACAGTTTTTCCACACACTGCTCCTGCCAAAGGACAGAACAGTGCTCACCTTTTTTACCTTTTCTCCTCCCCTTCTTTTAAGCTATATATTCAGATGAACACCAAGTGCTGACTAAGAACACATTCTATGATGAACCCTATTTTCAGTTAAAATACATACTTAGTTTTGGATTTAACTCCCTGCCTTTTCAGCCAAAGTTATTTAGGTGAATTCAATCAAGCATGTGATTAGAAATAATAACCCACAAGCAATGAATTCAGCAAGATTAGATCTTTCCCAAACTGTGCAAGTGTGGCAAACTGCTACCTCTACTCTCCTACTTCTAAAGAAGATATTAAAAGTTCCCTCAACAGACCTGATTTTTGGACCTTAAACATTGCACTGTGACTTAAAATTCCCAATTCCTTAAAGGCACTTAATACATGTGTGGCTTCCCTTCATTGGATACCACCTATTAAACAACATTATTGAAGTAGCCATTTCCAGAAAAAAAAATGTGGGGAGACTTTCAGATAAGTTTTTAAAGGTGAAACCATCAACAAGGCAAAAAATTTGTGGATTTGAAGTAAATATCTACCGGTAATGACACAAAATGAAAATAAAAGTGTATTAATGACATTAATGATATCTGAGTTTATCTCCAATTACCCTCTTTGACAATGGACTGTTCACTGCAAAATACAATTGTCAAAAATGGCAGAGCAGAACTTCAGAAAACTGCATCTCCAAGAAGGAAAAAATGCAGTTCATTCTTCTCCTTAGGTTCTCTCCCTACAAAACAAAAGGTCAAAAAATTGGTCTTTCTTTCCACTTAACTAAATGAAAAGCTGAATTCCAGTGTCTAGTCAGCAAGATATTCTGGTATTACTCCACCTGATTTGTATCAACAGCCTCTAAAGAATTACCTACTGTTAGAAAAACCTACCACATTTGGATCAGCCTTAACAGGTGTCTAGTTTCCCCCATCTCCTTTACCAACTATTTCCCACTCCATTACTGATACCAAAACACAAACATGGATTTAAAAATCATTATTTGGCAGCAGTGCTGAAGAATTGTAAAGAGCAATGCTTCGATGTCAGTTTCTACAGCTGAGATTCCTGCCTGAGAGAAGTTCAAGTGACTTGCAATAGTTTACTCAGCTATTCATCAGGACATCTAGAGGTGCTCACAGTTCAAAAGTGTTACAAACCTGCCAGTAATCCTAATATAATGACCAAGAAATATCTTTAAATATTGTCCTTTCTGAGGTTTCCTCAGGTGCATATGAAGTGTCCTTTTCAGTTTCTAAAGAAAACTTGCCATACAGTCCTGCTCCCCCTGCTATTCTGTGTCAGCAATAGCCATGCCTATTGTCCCAGACTGACAGTCCAAGGAAGCGAATCTCAGACTGCAAACATTGAAATCTATCTGAAATACATCTCACACCTCAGTGTCAAAACTTAGGCTGAACACTGGATACAAGGAAGGATTCGCCTTCACCTAGTTAAAAAAACACTTAAAAGGAAAAACTGGAGCATTTTGCTGCATTTCCTTTACAAAGTGAAAATAAAATGCCACACAATTGCTCTGAAAAATTACAATCATCTTTTTAGAACTATATTTTAAATCAGAAATGGCACTGAAAAAAAACACTAGATCAATTCAAAGAGGATGGACCACATATGGAATGTCTTTCCCATCAGGATTTTATAGTAAATTGCATTACTTTTTTTTTCCCTTAGGCTCCCCCCCTCTCTTGTGCAAAAAATAATAAGAGAGTCTATGTTCTTGATTAGCATAAAATCTATAATGGCTATAAAAATGTTTCAGAGGACAAGAGTCAGAAGATTCTTGAATATAATTATGAATATATGTAAAGGTAACTAGTGTGCTTTAATAATCCAATTTCTGTTGTAAGACTCCACTAAAAATTCTGTCACATAATCTGTGTTCAGTGAAATATTTACCCCCATATGATTTTGTTATAAGAGCTTTCCATCTGTTTACAATTTTGATTGTCTTCACAGGAGGTATAGATAGGATCATCAGCATAAATTTAACTTATATCTAGAAATAGCACCACAATTTTAATATTCATCCAGTAAAAAAAATATGTTAACAGTTCTCCAGCTTTTAATTTTTATGACATGTAACATCTTCCCACAAATTCCTACTGTCTTACAAAAGGAGTAGAAATATTTTTAAAAGTCCTCACAGGTACACTAAGCTCTTTTCAAAAGCACTTAACCACAGCAGTTTCCCCCTCCTCAAGATCTCAGTCATGAAAAACTAAAGAGCTATCACTTGTTTTTATGCAAAAATAATAAGCAATTTAAAAAAAAAATAACTTATTTAAAATATATGTAGAGAAGTAATTTATTACTCCTTAAGTGGGCTGTTCATATACAGCACCATCAGTACTGTATTTAGTTCTAATCTATTACATTCAGCTTTAACATTTATTAAAGCAAGTGCAATGAAAGGCTATTTTTAGGTGATGAAGGGAGGACAACATGACATGTTCAAGATAAAAAGTAATCTAAGCAGCCAGATTTCTTTATCTAAAACTCAACTGAAATCCAAGAATATAAGAAGAACAATTCATTCTAGAGCTTGACAGCTATTTTATATAAATTTGGAAAATAATCAGAAGAAAAGAAATGGAATTATTTCATCTGCTGCCCAAGCTGACCCCTTTACAGATTAAAAAAAAAAAAAAAAANAAAAAAGTTTCAAAGGTATACAAACTGCTTTTGTCCCTCAATTATAGATGCAAAGTAAATGACAACTTGAGCCCCCAGAATCCATATGCATGTGAAAATATTCCTTTCTCACTTAAAAAAGGATCAGTAAAGACAAAGAATAATGACTACTTGATTACACAAATTATTTTCATAGACTTTAATTAGGCTTGCTTAGTTATGTTCTTCTTTTAAAACAAATATTTAATAATATTTGAGAATAAAGTATTATCTGGCTTCCTTCTCTAAGTGAAAAGGTATTTTTATCTGATTTAATTATGTCATATTTTAATTCCCATATTCCCATTTGTTGTCTGTAATTTATTAAATATGCACACACCTCTATGTTCATTTCTTATGAGAAATACAAAGAGAAAAAGAAATCAAAACACTAAAAGCAGTTAACCTTAATGCAGAAGTAAGAATCATCATGGATGGAGGTCATATCTTCTCATACCATTCATGTGCCTCTAGTCTGGGGGCGGGTGGAGAAAGATTGGTATTGAGTAACTCATGTGAAATGTATGTCAATGTACTCCTTTTACTAATCTTTATCAGTAACTTACAACTGCATGACATTTTTAAATTTAATGGTTCATCAAAGCATTTGAGTGGAGTCAGTTGTGAGTATTCATTAAGTGAAATTAAACACAACTTTCCATAAAAAACTATGAATAAGTGGGAAAGTCTCCAACCAGCTACAACTACAAGAATTTATACTTGCAATCCTGCCTTATTACTTCCAAAGACATTTTAAAAATCCAGTTGGCAGCTACAAAAAATACTTAGTTCATGCTATGAACAACTCTGGCAGAAAAATCTTTTATGTCCCTGAAGGATGCACTAATTCTTCCCTCTCCAGTGGAAAAAGATAAGCTTAATACAGAAATACACTCTCTTTATCTGCAGGATAATATTCCCTGCATGTTTTTCTCCCCAGCTATTTATGTTCTTTCCACGAGCACAAGTCATAAATAATGCCAGTAAGAATTCAGGTAAATGCCATGGAACTATAAGAACCATCCGGATACAAAATTCGATAGAAACAGTCTGCACAATTTAATAAACATGTCCACCCAAAGACATCTCTGTCTCATCAAAATCAAGCACAAAACTATACTGCAGGACACAAAAAGGAAAAATAAAATTACCAAGAAAGTAAAAGAGGAAAACTACCTGTGAAGGTAACTATTCAAATGCACATTTTAGACACAAGTTTTGGAGTTACCTACTATAATTTTTAAAGCAGCCAAGAAGGCAACTGTCAGCTTTTGAAATTCAGCCTTTCTCTAGAAATAACTCTCAAATTTGTTACATTTTTGTGGTTTTTTGTTTTTTGTTTTGTTTTGTTTTGTTTTAACTTAAAAGGAAGTTTAAAAAAAGAGTAACTATCGCTATGAAGGTGTCTTGAGATTTACACCTGAGACTGGATTACACCGAACAGCATGAGAGATAGTATATGAAAAATTTATAAGAGATCTTATGAATTTGTTTGAAAGAAACAACAAAACAACCCTAAGGATTAAAATTAAAAAGTATGTTTAGATTTACTTAATGAGAGCAAAGTATTTTTTTGAAGCCTCTGCCTCCTGCACAGTGAACTAACTGCAGGAATGGCATGGCAATTCTGGCTTAATTTCTTTTTTGAGTGCCAGCACAGCCCTTGCTCTGCAGTGATAGCGTGCAGAGGGCAAGCCCTATGCTCACGAGAGGATTTGATGCTTCAGTGAGCCCCAGCAGTCGGAGTGGCAGTCGGAAGGTGGAGACACCATCTTAGAAGTAAAACCCTTGGTCCCTCCTGACTCACTGTGATAGATGAGTGGTTTGGACACCCTGCACAGACCCCTCTGGGCACAGCACTGCAAGGTCTTGTGGTTTATGTATGATATGTGTTATTGTCTTTTGTGTTATTGCTCGAGATAAACTGGAGTGAGTTGAGCTGGAGGCCACAGAGACCATCATGGCTACAGTACATTACCTGCACTAGACATCTCCTGAAGTCCCTTCCTCTGGGGACTGACCTGAGATCCACTAGGCAGTTCTCACATTTTTGACATACAGCTCATTAGCCACGTCCCAGGCTGTACTCCAACAAGCCAGTCCAAAGCACACCTCTCTCACCAAACCAAACTGGCAGATTTCAAAACATACCCCACTATTAACTCCACTTTTAAATACTGGCTACTATTTACCAAGCAGTAAACATGGTCAGTGACTTGCGACTTAGACACACAAGTGGTGTGTGGCCAGATGGGATCCATCCACGTGTCCCAGGAAGCCATCACTGAGCCACTTTGCATTATTTATCAGCAATCCTGGTAGATAGATCCCAATTCACCTGAGGGTAGAAAATACAGCATCCATCAAAGAGGGTCAGGATCCAGGGAACTGCGAGACTGTCAGTCTGACGTTGGTGCTGGGAAAGGTCATGGGGCAAATTGTCCGGAGTGTCACCATGCAGCACGGGCAGCACAACCAGGGGATCAGGCCCAGCCAGCACAGGTTTAGGAAAGATAGGTACTGCTCAGTTAAGCTGGTTTCACTCTATGAAAAGGTGACCTGCTCAGTGGATGAAAATGGCTGTTGATGCTGCCTGACTTAACTTTAACAAAGCCTTTGACACCATTTTACCCAGCATTCTGTTGGAGAAACTGGTGTTCATGGCTTGGACAGGTGCAGTGTCACTGGGTGAAAAACTGGCTGGATGTCCACACCCAGAAAGTGGTGGTGAATGGAGTTACATCCAGTTGGTGGCTGGTCACTACTGGAGCTAGAGTTCTCCAGACTGCAGTGTTGAGGTTTGTTTTATATCTTTATATCTTTGTCTATCATCTGTACAAGGGGTCAAGTATACCCACAGTCAAATGGCACCAAATGGGGTTAGACTGTACGTCTACTCAAAGGTAAGAAGGTGCTGCAGAGGGTTCTGAACAGGCTGGATCCATGGGCCAAGGAGAACAGAATGAGTTTCAACAAGGCCAAGTGGTGGGTCCTGTCCTTGGGTCACAACAAACCCTGCAGTGCTACAGACTGGGGCAGAGTGGCTGCCTGGAGGAAAAGGACCTGGAGGTGCTGGTCAACAGCAGCTGAACATGAGCCAGCTGTGCCCAGGTGGCCAAGAAGGCCAAGGACACCTGGCCTGTGTCAGCAACAGTGGGGCAGCAGGAGCAGGGCAGTGACCATCCCCCTGTGCTGGGCACTGGTGAGGCCACACCTCGAGTGTGCTGTGTCCAGTTCTGGGCCCCTCAGTTCAGGAAGGACATTGAGGGGCTGGAGCGTGTGCAGAGAAGGGAACAGGACTGGAAAAAGGTCTGGAGCACAAGTCTGATGAGGAGAAGCTGAGGGAGCTGGGGGTGTTCAGTTCAGTTCAGAGAAAAGGAGGCTTGGGGTGACTTTATTGCTATCTAGAACTGCCTGGAAGGAGGGTGTAGTGAGAAGGGGTTAAGGCTCTTCTCTCTGGCAAAAAGTGACAGGATGATAGTAAATGACCTCAAGTTGCACCAGGGGAAGTTTAGATTAGGTATTAAGAAAAATTTCTTCAATCAAACGGTTGTCAAGCATTGGAACAGGCTGCCCAGTGAACTGACTGAGTCATCATTCCTGGAGGAATTGAAAAGACATGTAGATCTTATAGCTCCATAATTAACAGTTTAATTTTGGATCAGTAAGTTATGTAGTTCTACAAGACAGATTCTCTATAACTTAATGCTAATTAACAATTACAGTGAAGTATAAAAGGATCGGAACCTTCTTCCTACAGTCAAACAAGGAATATAACTGGACCAAATTGATAATATAGAGCACTCTTTTTTCTGGAGAAGCAGAATGGAGACTCTTTAACTTCTCATCCATATATATTTATAGCTACTAAATATATAGCTATCTTAAAAATATACATTAGATATGTACAATTTTTTTTTTTAAATAATATACAGATATGGTTCAAAAAGTTTCTTAGAAATACAGAGTAATTCAAAAACAAGACAATAAGCCTTGAAGTGCTGTAATCCTAGGACATAAACAATACATTAAGAAACTAATACATATTAGTAGCATAAATCTGAAGATATTTCACAGATTGATATATCACATTTTAAAACCTTTTAAGTGAATACCGAGCTTCTCAAATTGCAACTACTTACACTTGCTGACTCACTAACTGGTAAAAGTAACTGCACTATGAGTTAACAAAGCAGCCTACATATCTGGATTTTAAAGTGCTGGCACATAAGAACGTTGCTGACACAGCCTTTAATACTGAGTTTGTCACCATTGCCATTACATTCCTTCATCTGGGGTATGAATTTCTTCCACTGCTAAATCCTTAACTAAATCCTTAACTCAGGAAGATGTTTTGAATAAACATGAAAGAATGGAAGCCAAGGAAAAACAGATCCCGATCATACCATAAAGTCTTTTCTTCCACCTTCATTTTCATAGCCAAAGGTAGGTTGGAGTCTTGATTTAGAGACTAATATTCATATATTTGCAATATAGAAAGAATATTAAAAAAGCAAGTTTGTACAAACACATAATAATTTATCTATACAGAAAGAGAAACATATAAATGGCATGTTACAATCTGAAAGAACTAATTTTATTCTGGGACACGAAAATAATTGCCACTGGAAAGATAACTTCAATGAAATAAAATTCTTTAAAATATTTCTAACTGAAAAAATGTACATCTTACTATTGTATCTTTACTGCTCTTGTTCAAAACAGTGCCAAGCAAAAACATTGTTTGAAGTGTTTTCTTCCTCAGTGTCTAATTATTTTTTGCTCTGCTTTTGTCTCCCTAATGTTATAGAACAAGACTGCTTTAGTCATTATTTTCAACAGGACACAGGTTCCCTTCATTAAAGCATATTAGGGTATTTTATAGCACCACCATCAGAGAAGCTGTAGGATTTTTGTTGCTTCATTAAATGTTACAAGGCAGTATCTCCTATATGAAATATAATTTTGTATATTTTTTGTTATTTTTATTATCAAAACAATCTTTACAACATTTCTCTGCACAATTCTTAACAGCAAGTGGGGATGAAACATTTATTTTCTCTACTTAGAAATAATGTGAATTATTAGACACCTTATTACCTGAATAATTGACATGGGGTGACAAGATTACATTAATGTACCAACATTAGCACTACCCCTGTCTATCAAGGTAATACATGCCAAGGTTAAATAGTGGTCATTTACAGCATGCACACAAGAAAGTATAAAATTCTACTTAGTATAAAAATACATAATCCATTCATGTGCATCTAGACACTGTGTTTATGTCAAGGGCTCCAACTATTAGAAGTGCACCGATTTCTGTCAAAATACAAGCAAGGTGCACAAAAGTGTCATTATTTCAGCCATGTATCCCTTGTCACAATATGTCCATTTCAGCTACACCAGTAGTGTTTACACAGGCTGCAAGCCCTTGTTTTCACAAGAGTGAAAGTCCTGCTCATTAGCACTATTCATTGCCAGTTACACAAGAGGTCTACTTGCAACTATACCACATGGCTAAGCACTACTTGCCTCAAAGACAAGGGTCTTTAGTGTCACAAAAAAAAAAAAAAAAAAAAAAGGCACAAAGCAGATATACATGAATCAATGTACCTAGAGATCAATAATATAAACCAAAGCAACTTGCAACTAACAAAGCAGCTAACTCTTTACTACAACCATCTTGCTTCTTTCTGCAGTGAAATATCCTTTTCTATCCTAATGATAATGACCAAGAAGTGCTGAGGGGTTTGGTGATAAAGACATTCATCTAAATAAATTAGCAACAGAACTGATGCTCTTCCAAAATAATCTGAACTTTTACAGGTGTTATTAGATACAGAGCAAGGCCCAAATCATTATCTTTTAATATGCAGGTTGTTTTTTATAATCATTCCTCCGCTGTCACATGTCACCTCGTGGTGCATTATCATACATGACACACATGTACCATGTTGGAGGATCAGAAAAAAAAAAAACTACTGACTTAATATTGAAAAAGATTAACAAAGGGAGGGGATGGCAGAAAAGGACCTTCAAAATGAATTCCTATTTGTAAATCACATACTTTCTTTAAAAACTATTTCAATACTCATCAAAAAAAAGAAGAGACATAAGTTGCTTTATAAATTAGCTGAAGACTTTGGATATGATGTAATTGGTTTTTTCAAATAACTGCGTTATCCTGTAATGTACTGGCATTCAACATTGTTTTAATATTACTAAAGTCATTACAAAATAGGGCAGTCTTTGGATCTTTTTTGTCTGTGAGAGATTCCTGTGTATGCTTAAGTGGTCAGAATTTCTGAAGGTCTACAGCCTTTATAAAATATACCTGACTGTGGAAGTGTTTGTTCTAGAACAAACTAGTTCTAATCTTAACCAGAATGACCAGGGCAATACAGCCCTTTTGCCATCCGCTTGTACCTGCCCTCGCACCATCCAAAATCACGCAGGATTCACAGCAAACTCCTCCTTTTGGGGCATGCAGAACTGGAACTCCTCCGAAAGATGTACGGACGTGATTTGTGACAAACTACAAAAGCGTCGAGCCTTGTGGGTCACATGGTTTGACTGAAGAAATCCTTTCCCCCTCACATGCCAGATCAAGCTCCTGATGTGATGCCTGGTCCAAGCCTGGTCCCCTGCCTTCTCCAGGTGGCCGTGCGGGCAGCTCGGGCCAGGCAGCTGAGCCAGCTGGAGCTGCCTCGCTCAACTTTCGCATCACATTACTTCTGCTTTTCTAACTTTTCCACTACTGAGCACCATCAATTATGCACTAGAATAACAGAGCCTTGGCTCAGCAATGTAACATAAAGGCCGATTATGAGTGTAAATAATTTAAACACCTGCGTGCCATGTTTCTTTTAGCAGTGATATGTGGCTGGTGGATGCGATGCATTCGTAGGGAAGGCTCAGACTTTTAATGTGCTGACAATTCCCCCATTCACATGATGGGGAGGGCCATTTTCAGTGCTGCTGTTGGTCTAACAATAGAGCTAAAAACCAGAGGTTTTTAGCTAGAAAGAAAAGCACTGAGAGTCACACATATGACGATATGCAAGTTTCATAGTCTACAGTGCAAAGAAACCGGCCAACTCTGTGGACCCCTTTCCCTCTAACCCATTCACAGGAAAAGCCAAAAATGGGTTTTCAGATGGAGAATGCAATGTTAATGTTATAAAAAGCTGCTATCAAACATCTTTAGGCTACTTAAGAGAGAAAGAGAAACCTCCCTTTTTAAGTAACAGCATGTTAGAAAAATTTGGTTTCTACTATAAACTATAAGAAGTTAATTTCCTCTGCTAGGCAATTCAGTGCACTGGTGGTGCCACTTGGACAACTGATACCACATTTAAAAATTCTTTTCCTGTGAGTTTAATTTTGCTCCTAGAATGCAACTCAGAGTGATCTCACAGGAGCCAATACTTTCTTCAAAATGTGTAAGTAAAGGTCAAGAGAGGGACCTCCTCAGATAAAAATGGCTAAGGAACAAGTTTGCAATATCTGGATTTAAACATATTCCAAGTTTTCTACAATATCCTTTGCATGATTCAGCATTTCTGTCAGCAGCCTTCAGAGTAATAAGATATGGGACAGCTCTAACATATGCTATTTTAAAATAACCAGGGAACTGTTAAAAAAACCCTGCAGTTGAGAGACATAGTTTTAGATTACTTTTTTTTTCTTTGAAAATCCAGTAGTACAATTTGACATTGTAATGTAGGATACATGGAATATTTCAGCTTGAAAAATATAGTTCACACTCCAGTTAAATGAGTTTTGAACCAACAGCACACATCTAATAACACAGTTCATAGTTTTTTATCTGAGTTGCATACCATGATACACAGAAAAGCTCCAAAATACAAGGGATAGGGATAGCCAAGGGGATAAAATTAAGAAATATGACACTATTACATGTATAATTCAAATGCATGATCTCTCAAACTGTGGTTTGAAAGCTGTGTTGGGATTTGACCATGACAATTGAAAGAAAGGGGTGAAGGGGGGCAGAGGGTGTTGTTGCTTAAAACAGCAAACTTTAATAGCATCCATATGATTCAGCAAATCAATGTGGCCAAAGTCAATAAATAATCGTGCAGCTATTTTCTGAAACAATTTCATTACTTGCTTTGAGCTAACGACTGGTAATTGAGGAAAAGTGTTTTCATATTTCCTCCTGTTGGATGCATCTTTGCTGAGATCCTTTCAAATAAAGAAGTGGATTTGCAACTTTATTGTTGTATGAATATTTCAAAGCAAGTTCTTTGGAAGGTTACTAGGTTCTTACTGCATATTTTTTCCAGTATTGATCAATGGCAAATAGGCCTGTTTAACTCCTTGTGCACCACCTACTCTAAGAGCCAGCACATTCATTTGTAACAGACAAGAAAGGCTCCCCGGACTGCAGAAGAACGATTAAGTTCCTCTGCGGTGAATACGATAATGCATAAAATTGTTGTTGTCTCACTGCCAGACAACTTGAAAATCTCCTTCATCAAAAAATGTGCAAATGGTATCAAGTATAACGTCTATTTATTTACTGTTTACCCAGGAATTTTATTTTTATGCTGACTGGTTTGCAACACAAAATCTTCACAGAGCATTTCTTTGCAGCCAGGCATTTTATGTGCCATAATGAGGGGCATTTTACAGAAATGGTAATTATCATGGATTTTAGGGCTTAGGTAGCTGACAGCCTCATAGTGGGAGACTTCCCTACACTTAAATTTTCTCATTAAGTAATATAGATACATTTCAGTTTGGTTCCACACAGGCAGTCTGACAGATAAGGCCAAACTTGTAAAACCAGCCATCCATGGGATGGAAGGTCTCAGCAGTGAGCTGAGATAATTTTAATAAAGAAGGATTGCCATGGACAACATCACTCTATTAGACAATTAACAGTTGTGTCGTATTATACAGTATTAAAAACATTGCTCAACACTTTAGAAATCCTTCTCTGGCCACCTCACTACATATATAATGACAGTATACCATTATCTAACTTTTATGTATTTACAAAAATAAATAAAGATGCATGACAGCCTCGACCCCTTGTATTTTACCCCCAGTACCCCAAAGTATTTTACTTACCCAAGTAGGCTCTATCATTTATCACTGTCCTTCCCAACTGTTATTAATTTGTTCTATTGATGAAAACGAGAGCAGTACATCCACACCCTGTCATTTGCAGGAGCATGTCTTGCAGGTTCCACTGTTTCAGGAATGTTAGAGTGGGAGAGTTTATTACAATTAGTGATGTTTATTGTGTTTATGAAACCACAGTCAACAGAAGGATTAACAAGGACATTTGGTCCAGAGACATTTAGAAAAATAATTAAAGCAGCCATTTAAAACCATGTGGGTGGAAAGTCCCTGTATGAGGGAGGGAAATACAGCCATGAACAAATCCCCTAAATTCAGGAACATTTAGATACTTCTAACTCGCTCAACTAAGTGAGAGACCTCTAACTCACTGCTTCCCACTCCTATGTGCAGGCGAAAGTTTGCCTGCCCTACTCATCTGTGAGATCCCAAACAGCCTTTAATATTTCATTCTACCCAAAGCACAGAGCGTGCTCAAATTCAATACAAGGAAATGCTTTATCTCTTCCTTCACAGACTAATAATCCGACAAAACCAGAAGCACCAGGGAGTCATGGCAAGTTGTGAGGAAATGACGTGCAGACACTTCTGAACAATTTTATTCCTGTTTACTGTTTGAGACACTTGGAGTGAATAAACACCAATTAAGTCCATTTTGTTCACTGATGCATAAAACCAGACCCAATATCAAGGACCCAACTGGTTACCAGAGTATTTTACTTGGAGTAATTCTTTGAAACATTTTCCCCACTACCTTTTTATGTGGCATTAAAAATTCCTTCCCTCATTTATTACATGAGAAAATGGGGAAAAAAAAGCTAATTTAACAAATCCACACCAACAAAAAAATGGAAAACGATATCTATAGAATGCTTTTAAAAAGATTCCTAATAACTGCTGATTTCACTCTATTTTTAGGAATGCCTTAATTTTCCCACATAATACAACTAACACTATCATCTCGTTTCCTAGTGACATCTAAAAAAATACTGTCTATTTACAGTGTGTCAGATTGTGTTGCAGGATAGTACTTTGAAGAGCATTGTCTGGATGTATTAACAGAGACATTTAGAATGCAACACCCTTCACCCTTAACAGAAACCTAAAAACACAAACATCATTAAAGACATGAGACAGAAGTCCAAAATTTTAGAAGTTCTGAAGTGAAATTATTTTGCATTTTATTTCTTACAGAATGTGATCCTGTAGTTAATCAAACAACAGTTGAAGGAAATATGTGTTAATAAAACAATTATATTTGAATATAAAACTATTGCTTCCACTAGGAGGACATTCAAAATCACTGGTTAAGTATATAAACTAGTACCTACAAATTACGGGAATAGCCTGTCAACCAATTTTTTGCAGGTTTATTTTATCCAGCTAATCCAAGATAATTAGAAGTATTTTCACAATTATTTCTGCAGCTATTCAGGAATACAAAACACACAGAAAGACAGTCAATGTTGATAAATGAAAAGAAAACAATTTTCTTTATACACCTGCCTTTATAATACCAGGATCCAGGAATTACTTCACAGTATATATTATTAACTAGAAAAACGCAAAAAAATCTAATTAAGGGTTACATGTTTTTTAAAACAAAAACTGGAGAGAATCCATTCAGACTGTAAGAGCCATTAGCAAAATGCTCATGACATTTAGAAAAGCACTATAATGCTGTTCTGTGACTCCATCAGACCTGGCAGCAGTAGACACTGCCAGGTAAATTACTGCACATACATTGTCTGCTGACACTAAAATAAAGAAAATGTGAAAAGGCTAAAATCAGACACATTATGCTGGAAGACAGAGAAAAGAGAGAAAAAGTGTATGTGCTTTTTATATGTTACAAATAAGCCTTCTTCTACGGAATCTATTTTACAGGTCCTATCTGGGAATGTATCTCTAGCAGGCTTTGCCATTAAGTAAGAACCCTGATAGAAGACAGTGGGTGAGAAATTAATCTCTTAATGGCATTTAAAATTAAACTTATCCTAGAATTGGGGTAGGGGGGGGAAGGAGATTTAAAAAAAAAATCTGGCTAAACCTTGAAGGTTGAGAAGTAACCCAGATGTTGAACATCCTAGATGCTGAGCATGATATAATGAACATGATTGTATATCTTGTATAGGCAATATCACACAGGAGCTTAAATATTTATTTTGATCAATATTTGGATGTTGCAGCAATGCTCAGAGGTGATGAGATGCACATGGCACTTAAAAGAGACCAAAAATCCTCCTGAAAATACACCATTTCTGACATAAATCACACATAGCGGAAACTTGAAATATTTTGAAAATCTCCAAAATTTTGAATTTATCCAAAATGATAAACTAGGAGTCCATTAAGCATAACATTACATTTACACACAGAACCACAGTAATTGCACCATTATTGTAAATAGTTCTGCATATAGTTTCAGCCTGATTAATCTAAATAGTTTTAGCCTGATTCAGCATGACATTCTTAGTCTAGTTTTCTATTCACCCAATATTATGGCAACCGGTGAATCACACTCATGTCCTTGAAGTGCACAGCTTACACTATCTATATGACTGCACATGTATTCATGATCAAAATAAGTGCCTAGATGTTCTAGCATGAAACCACACATGCCACAGCCCTAGCTGAAACACAGCAGTACATCTGTGGGGTCTCTCAGAAGTGTCAGAATTTATACACCAAACTCCTTGAAGTACTGTTTATATATACACAAGAAATCTTTGACTGAGGTTGTCCAGTCTTATCAATGAAGCTAAACCTAAGAACCAAGTGTCAATGTTTAATAAATCCTTCTAATTTATAATGCTGTCTCTCATGCAAATTGAATTTGAGTACTGAAAAGATACTATGTAAAAAAGCTATTTCTTAAAACTGCACAAATGTTACTCAGCTTACTCCACTTCCATGATTATCCCAATTATTTCAATGAGCTGAAATGTCAACCTGCATTACAATTTCTATTACAAATGACTTCTCAACTGCAGAGATATCCCTCAACACAACTACTCTACTCGAGAAGTCTTGAATATTCAGAGGAAGGAGGAAGAGTTCAGAAGTGCTAAAACAAACAGGAGGACATGACTGTGTGCCCCAGCCATCCCTACACGTTCTAATGCAAGAAATTTTCATTCTGCTTTAATTTCATGTAACTCTTTGAAACCAGCAATTTATGAAGCAACAAGACTTGTCTATCTATACATTACCAGCAAAATTTTACTGCCAATTCATATCTATTATTTTTTCTGAGAGACCAGTCAAGTACTGTTTTTAAACTTTGATTTGCAGGTACAGGCATTCCACAAATTAACTTGCTACAGCTTACTGGGATATAGGAGAAGAATCCTCAAGATCAATAACTACAGAATTAGTCACATTCATCCAAACTATTCAGCCATAAGACAGTCCAGCTATATGCTTTTTATTTAAGGCAATTTCTCTCACTTATTGCATGTTTTTATTTTCTTATTAAATTTTATTTTCTTATTAAATGTGATCTAAATGAATGAGGTATTCATTCAGTCAAAAGCAAATGGGCAGCAATTGAGCTCTGTATCACAAATATTAATCTTAATGTGAAGAGGCACAAATTGGTTTTTCTGACATCAGGGGGTCCAAAGATTAAAAAATTAATGTCTGTCCATCCAGACGGGGAACAGCTGTTCGCCTAATAAGCCACATTTTCCACTTTTTGCACAGGACTGCAAGACCCAAAAGCTATGGCTGTACTGAAATTAACTTTGCAAGTTCTTAAGTCACTAAGGAGCTCTTCTTGCAAAAAAAAAACAAACTTCAAACTTTCTCTCCTAAGCCATGCCCTTCCCTTATTTCAGTGGCTAAAATTTTATCCAAGAAAAAAGTCTTTCCAGAAATCCACCAATTAATTTCTATGTACTTCATCTAGAAGCTATACCATACTGCAGGTGAAAGCAAAAATAAATTACCAATTCCTTTCAGCTAAATATTTGCCTCCTGTTAACCAGATGTTTTTTTCCGTCCCACACATCCACAGCTACCAACTAGTTTTGCCTGCAACTTTTGTCCTCTGTTCCCAGTACTAAAATAAGAAGAGATCTTGTTCTAGTCCTCTCCAGGTTATTTCTTCCTATTAGGGCAGCTAAGAAATATCCTCATAATCAGGGGTATTGTATTTTTAAATTACAGAGAGCAGCTGCCTTACAGTGAATAGGGATATGTAACCTCAAATTGCAGTTCTTAAGAGGTCACAGTTTAAATCCAGTTATGTATAAGAGGATGAGCAAACTTAGCTTTGATTAGCTGCAAAGTGATAGAACCTCCTTATTCACTTCCTTTTCTCCTTCTCCCCACCTCTCAACTTAGCCAAGAGAGAAAAGGGAGGGGGGGGGGGGGGGGGGGGAGGAGGGAAAAGGGGAAAAAAAAAAAAAACCAAAACCAAGAAAAAAAAGGCCCACATGCTCTCTTTGCTCCACTGATCTGTTGTTCGGGGAAGGCTATCTGCCCATACACAGCCCCTTGGCCATCTGGGCCATGAAGAGCCCTCAATCCCAGCCCTGAATGGTAATTGTCTCAGAGAGCACCCTCGCAGGCATTTCAGGCAGTGGGGCTTATTAAAATCCTGAAGGGCAGTAATCCCTGAATGCCACTAAAAAGATCTCCAGCTGCTGCCGTTTATGAAGTGGGCTTGACAAGAGAGAGAAAAGGAGAGGGAGCTGGGGGGAGGGAAAGAGGGAGGGAGGGAAAGGAAAAGAAGAATTTAGAAGAGGCAAGCTATCCAAATAGGGCCCCCATCAGAAGAGTCACATCTTACCAGCTTAGGCTTTCTTGCCTCAGTTCCCAAAGGTATCTCCATGCAAACCTACATTATGTCTTCCTTTTACTTGCTCTTGGCAGAGTGTGGAGGGAATACATCATGAGTGTATGCTTACAGAAGATCTAAAGTGAGGTAGGAAAAAGAAGGAGGGCAGGCAGGCAGGTGAGGGAGCCAGAAGCAGAACTGTGGTCTGCCTTTAACCAGCTGGTATGAAGAAAATGCCTAGATGTGAAAGCATTCAAAAATGGTTTTCTCGTATGTGTGTATATCTCCCTTAGTAATTCTGAAAAGGTCTTTTCATCTCATTAGGTTAAGCTGATTAATAAAAATTCAGCAGTTTGCCCATTGCTTCTTCAGAAGTGGTGAAGCAAGTTGAAAGATGCAGGCGGAAGGTTTTTGTGTTTCAGACAATAAGTGGGGTGACTTCTTAAATCCTTCACTGTCATCCTCCATTAGAGATAAATAGACACCTTGGCTCAAATTCTTCAAACAAACACTACATTGCTACACTTCTTTATTTTCTATTAACCTTTAGGAAAAGCTTTAACCCTTCCAAAGAGCAGGGATTTTTGTGTATGTGTTCTACAATTCACCATGTAAGTGAAAGCTTTCTCTCATTTCAGCAATTATTTAGACAAGCTGTTGAAAAGGCATTCTTGAACACCTATGACAAATACAGAGGCTGTGGGAAATGAAGAATATGAGCTAGCCAATTGTTATATTTTAATAAGAAAATAAACTCAAAACTGAAGGTGAATGTGCAATTTACATATCTTCAAAAACTGCTATAACTTATATAGGGTTTTAAAAAATATTCCAGCAGCCAGAATTTTAAAATTCTGCATTAATAAAGTTGAAAGCATATGAATTAATGTAATTCATAATCTAAAGCCCTAAGGATAAAATGACACATCTGTTCACTAGCAGAAATTTATAAATTTTGCATTTTGAGGCATTGTATTTGCAAAATCCATTTCTGAAATTAAGTTTTTCCAAGCATATCGAGGTTGACTGCACAAGTAAAAGATCAGGTTGAAAATTCAAACCATTTCTGGTTCCTGATTATTCATTACAGAGTCCATTATAAATTTCAAGTTTCCTTAAACTATTTTATGCACAAGAATCAAAATATCTTAACAAATACATTTAAAACCAGCCCTTCAGAATTTCATGTTTTAAAACACTGCAATGTCACCATATTTTAAAGAGGTGCCTGATCAGACAGGCACTTAAATGACATATTCAAAGTATTTAAACAGATCCTGGACCAGAATTTCATGACTTTTTTTAAAAAATGAGACCAATTAGACTAAACATCATGCATAAGTGTACACATATATGAGTCTGTACCACATTTTTTATTCTCCATTAAGGCAGAGTGATAGATCAGACATCATGGACCTTATCTGCTGAAACTCGTACAGATCATTGTAAAACATGCCAATTTTGATATTCCATGAGGCAGAGTAACTGCAGCTTTTAGAGAGAATCCTTGTGTCAAACCAGCAAGTATCCTCACTAGCACTTGTTTTTTAAGTATGATTTAGGCTTGTACCTAACATGCACAGAGATAAAACAACCATTTTAATGTTCTGTTTACAAAAATGACATAGAACTAGGTTGTTTTGAACTTTTAGTTCAGGTAAGAGATTATAAATTACAATGGAGATCTTCAGGACCCTGTTAGGTTCATACTTTATTATGCCCTTTTGGTACAACCATTGTAATACTTCACAAAAGGTTAAGTAATTATGCAAAAGAAAATGCCTATGCTTGTTGTGGACTCCAGAGAAGCAAATTTTAATGCTTCAAAAAGAACCTTCATTGGTGCATCCTAAATTTTTCTGGCTGTAAAATCCAAATTATAATATTAAAACTGTTATATTAAATGAGAAACAGAGTAGTAAGGAATACAAAAAAAGGTGAAGAATAAGGAAAAATGGAAGGAAAATTACTTATACATAAGAGCTTGGCAATAACTGCTTTTATTTAATTGATTTAATTATCAGAAATATGAAATATACATTCAATATATATATATCCAGATCATGAGTGTGGGCAAAGGAGCAATTCCAATAACCCTTTCAAAGAAAAAGTTAACTGCATTATAGTAAGATTATACACGTGTATGTTGTCCAGAATTTGTGTCCTGAAATATAGCAATAAAACTCAGTACTGGACTGTCAAAAAAAATAAAATTATGTTGCTCACTTACAGTACCATTGTTTCTGACTAATCAAACTACGTTAAGCTTAGTTGCTCTAAACATCATTCTTACATTCCTCATTAGTCACAAATGAAGAAGCTAATGCAGAATCTGGTTAACAAATATAGAAAAACATAGAATTCAACTCCTTTATGAAGCTGTAACACAGGGGCAAAGACACATTAACTGTGTTCAGTTAAGAGGTTGTATATATCCCTGACTCATCTAACCAAAGCAAAGAATTGTCTGGGCACAAACCCTGTGCCTTGGGAGAACAGCAATTTACCATTTTTTGTGATTTTAATGAATTAATTGAAAGGCCAAACTGCCATAGGAAACAAGCTACACCCAAGGAAAAAAAAAAAACCACACCTGCTTACAGTGCGGGTGAACTGCAAACTGGCACCTGCACAGATTAGAGCGGATTTCTTCCTTTGTCCTCAACAAAAATTTTTTCAATGTGAAAGATGTGAACTATTAGCAGAGCATTGCTTCAGTCCTTGTGGAGAGGGAGATACTTTTAACAGGTCTTTGTACAATTTTCTGCTCTTTGCAAGCTCCTACTGTAAAATAAAATATTCTTGAGATGATTTTTGGAGAAACAGCACTCCTCCCAGCCCTTACAGCATTTTAACTGAGATCCTTCCAAGAAAACCCTGACAGAATCAGATTTTTAAAACAGTTAAATAAAAATACTGCAATAAATTCATTCATCTTTGTACTAACATATGGCCTTTATAAATCTTTTTTTATTACAAAATAGTTAAAGTAAATGTAGGACTTCTAAAAAAAACTTAGAATGAGTGGTATATGTAACAGAGTATTTTGCATTATACGGTACCTTTAGTGTACTTATTTGAAATTCAGATAAATATTTAAAGAATAATAGAATCAAAAAATTATGAAGAAAATAAATGCAACTCAGTGTGCAATAGTAAGTACCAACAACTATCTGTTTTTTAAATTGACTTCTGCTAGGATGGGAAAACAGCTGGTTAGAAGTGTAGTGTAAAAAATAAAATTGCATTATGGAGCTGTGAGGCAAATACAGCATTGCAGAGACAAAAAAAGTAAGACCAGTAAGCTTTCTAGAAAAGTCAAGGCTACAGTTGAAATTTCAGCTCGAGTAGTGAGGGAACACCATTTTGAATTTTTCTTTTTAGCATGAGACTGAAAAAGCATCACATGAGAACATTTGATTGGTCNNACATTTGATTGGTCATTCTATTTTAGTAAATGCCAGACAATTCACAAATTAATGTCACTGAGAATAGTAAATTTGGCAAGTACACAGAAACCATATGTAGTTTTCCAAGTTTAACAAAAAAAATTCCAAAATGTAGGCATTTTATGCTCAGTCATACACACATGTTTTAAGGTTAAAATAAAGATCTTACAGCTTATAGAACAGAGAATTGTTCTGATGGATGAAGAAGAAGCAACTCCAAATTTTCCTGTCTGTAAAGTATCAATCACAGTATAAAACTGTTGTGATAGTTGAGAAGGGAGGCATAAATCCAAATGGGAACAGTATTTAAAAAAAAAAAACACAAAAGGAAAGAAAAGCAGCCCAGACAAGGGCCTTACTTGTTACCTTATACGGGCTGTATTGGAAATCACTTTGCACTTGAGGCATACACAAAAATTCTTTTTAATGACGTTTAACTTTTTCAAGTTGGTGTTTGTGATGCTATGTTTTTGAATAAAATCTATTTTCTAGCTGTTGCTTTAAAATCCAAGGCAGAACAAAACCTAAGAAATGGTTAAAACTGAAAAAGAAGATGTAAATTTGTTAAGTGTTTAAAATACTGGTTCAAAAGAACACAGATTTATTGCAGAAAGAAAGAATCATAAACCTTCCCCTTTTACATATAACTACAAATGCCTTCAACCATGCATTTCTGCCTTTGAAACAGATAAAGGACCTTGAACAAATTCTGACTATCAGCATATAATATTTACACAGGGTATTGCCTCTTAATAAGAGGAAAAAGGAGGAAAATATTTATGGTGGGGTGGCAATACAATACTTCAAGCAAACAGATTTTATACGTCCAAGCATTCTAGACACCAAATAAGCCCATCTCTAATAAAATTCTGGTAAACAAAAATTTCAGTAACATTGTTCCACAGCAGCTTACAATAATGTGTCACCTACCTATGAAAAGTCTTCTCACTTTGAAATAGTACTACTTTCAATCAACTTGAAAAAGGATGCTTTTGCTAACTTTAAAGCACTGAACTTCAAGTTTCTCATCAACAGTATTTCTGTATTTTAGGTAATTCTGAGCCTTATCTCAACTTCTTCTACCCCACCCATGGAGACTGTGTTTCCTCCCGTTACAGTGCTGCTAGAGGATGCAAGCAAAACACAGTGCAGACTCTTTGTTATTAGCACACTGTCAAGCACTTCTCCTTCTTCGATAAAGGACTAATGCAGTAACAAGACAATCCTATTCCCATCTGAGGTGAAGTAAACAGAATTTGCTTTTATACAGAGCCTTTCATATTCAAAATATCCCAATATGCTTTACAATAATGAGATAGATACACTGTCATTTCCGTAGTCTGAAACGCAGAGGGCAAGGTTTTGTCTTGCAAGCTGGAATAAAAGGAGGTCATGGGTCCTTTGAAGTTTCCTTACATCATCTAGACTGAAAGACAAGATGGAACGGAGAACATAACTGAGACAAAATAGAAAGGGAGGAGGGCAGGTGACCATTGTGAAATGTGTGAGACGTCTCTTTCATCATATTTAAGGAGCACCGATCCAGAAGCAAAAATTAATCATCAGGGAAAGATTTTTTTTTTTTTTTAAGACAGCAAGTACAATGCTAATCCTATTTTTTCTTTGAAGGCTTTTCTTGGGCAGGATGGGAGGGAGGGAGCTAGGAAGTCTGGCGAGATGAATTCCACTTTCATCACAGCAAGTCAGGGATCTATATGCATACAGAGATTCAGTTCAGATGAATGTAATGTAGTAGGCTGTACTACCCACCCACTCAACGTTAGTACTCATCCAATAATGAGGTGAAATATCCTGGCAAACAAGAATTTTAAAGGAACTTAGGAAAAAATGCTTCTAAGGAAAACAGAAAGGGGACAGGAAAGTACAAACAGATTAGACAGCTCCCCACTGCATCTTAAAGAAAGTGTCCATCACCCACCTGGCACTGGCTGGCAGAAGCTTCTCCAATGAGGATGGACTGGCTAAGGAAACACAACAATCTCCAGCCCGTGTTTATTGCCAAGCTGTGTTTCCAAATAAATTAATAAGAAGTGGTAGCCTAATTAAACTACATCCTCTGCATTTTGCCTTTCTTCTGTAAAGCCAAGCAATGGCTATGTGGAACAGAACAGCAGTGGTTAAACTCTCCCAAATCCTTCATCCATCACTGCCTTGATTAGAGCCTCAAACTGTGAGACAGCAAGAGCCGCCCAATAATCCACCTTTATTGCTTACTTGTTCACAAATGATTGCAGGGTCTTTGGGAGGAATCATCCCTTAAAGGAAAAAGTTTGTACCTCTTCTCCACATCCCACCTAAATGATACTAAAACTATGTTCATCTAGCATCTCATAAGAAAGAGGATGGTTTTGGACACTCCACCTCTGGAAGGTTTATGCAAGCCACATAAAGTCTTTGCCCCTTTTCTGCTGGAAGCTACCCTTCCCTCAGCATTGAGCAGTTACGCCTTCAGCTGTGTTCACTGTTTAATTTCCCCCACTGCCTTTCTTATTCTCCGAACACTTGCATACTTTAGCCTTGGCTATGGAGTACTGACTAAGAAGGAACAATAGGCGCCTTTCAAGTCTTCAGAGTGAGCTTTGAGCAAGGCTCTGCTCAGGGATCCAATCAATATTTAGTGTAGTTTCAAGCCACAGTTTCATGGCTCCTTCCAGGCAGAACACACTTGCTGGGAATCCCCAGACCTTCCCTGGTTTTATTCTAACAAGGTGAAATTAAAAGGATAAAGAGATTACAAACAAAACTATTTTTTCTTGGAAATACTCATGGTCACAGAACAAAAAGGAAAAAAGGAGAAGGGAAGAGGAACAAGAAAGATAAAAGGACACACTACAATACAACAACTTACGTTTGAAGAGTAATCAGACACTTATAATTAGGAAAGTAGTTCTTCCCCTAAAGCTGATTAGCAAAGTTTAAAAATCACACATCAGGTAGTACTACATGCAAATCCATTTAAAGTGATGCAAGTAAACAAAGTTTGCAAAGAAAGCCCACCTCAGCAGCTATCTAAAGCACTCATTCTCTTTGCAACACCTAGGTCATGGCATGACCTCAAACCACAGCATGACTGCAGACTATAGCAATGCATCCTTTTCCACAGATACAAGATCCTGAAGTTTAAAATTCATATATAAGAAACAGCTTATCAAGTGAACAAAGACAGAAAAAAAGGTTAAGAACTGTCTTTTATCACATTAGGGACCAAAGTTACGTGAAAGATGCAAGTACTTGTATCCAAAAAAAGGATGCTTCATAAGTAATGATAGTACAATAAAATGCTTTTAAATAAATATTTTTTTCACTAAAATTTCTAAACTAAAGGATTATTTTTTCTTTTTGTATTGCATTCACACTTCTGTAGAAGTATTCACCTGTTCCTAGAAGCTTGCAGAAAAAACCCAACAAACTCAAAAGATGTGCCATGGCGGAAAACTGAAGTTGCAATTTAGAGAATCTCCCCTCCTTCTTCAGTAGCTTGTCCTCTTACTACCCATAAGAATCCACAAAAAATAACTCCTCCCAAAAATCGCATTTCTGACAGTAAACTACAACTGGACTGACAATCATAATCTCCCTGTTCAAACTGAAGGGCAGCTATATGATTTTTCTGTTTAGACTGTTTGGAGTTCTGTCTCAACATGCTCTCTTGTATTAGATTCCACTGAAAGTTTTGAGTCAAAGAATCTGACAAGCTACTGTTAAAGCAGGAAAAATTACAGCTTTAGCTTCAGATGTGTCAGGATCTTTTGAAAAAAAAAAAAACATTTTATGTCAGCCCTGTGGTTAAAGGGCATCAACAGCAGAACAGATGCATCTTTCCACCTTGCATGTTCAATTTTCAGATGCATGAAGTTTTGATTGTTCAAGCTGCTTCATTGGAGAATGTTGCATTATCATTGTGGCAGTTGTTTGATTTTAAAACCTTGCCAACATCAGATGGAATTTCCAAGTCCAGTCCTCTCACTTTAAGGAAATGCAGGAAAGCTTATAAGCATGAAAGTATTAAAACAATTGCAATTAAAGGAAATCACAAATACTCCTACAATACATGTAAGACTCCTGAGAATATAAGAAATCTTTCTTCATGAAACAGAGTTCAAAATCATAAATTTGAGGCTTCCAAGTCTCAAATAAGTAGAGGCACTTTTATACTGTTTTCAATTTGTAAAAAATATCTCTTACCCATCTTTTAAATTACCTTCTACTAACTTTATATGCAGGGTGAAAATTTTAATCAATATACGGATAAATAAGTTTTACCAAATAAATATGTAACCATGCTCAAAATTGTAGTTTTAATGAGGAGCAAACAGTCAGTAAACAAAAACCGAAAAAAAGGTAAATTCAATGGGCTTTGCAAAAGTGGTAAATAAAAGCACAGGGTAAAAATTTTTAGAGACATTTAATCATGTTCTATTTTACAAAACATCTTAGGGTTACTAGTAATGTTTTTGAAACTTAGAGAGGAGCAAAAAAAGAGAATGAGGCATAGTGAAGTACTATCAACTGAGCAGTGAATACTACTTCATTCTCTTCTACTACTGCAACTTAAAGAAATAAAAGAACTTTCAGTAAACTCAATGGGAATTTCATGCAAATATAGCACAGCATCTGGTCAGAGTATGTTACCATGTCATTACTTTTACTCTACGCTCATTAGATAAATATAGCAGAATACCACTTACAGTTTATTCCAAATCACTTATTAAGGGAACACTGCAGAACAAGTAATCAGTTATCCCATTTTATCATAAATCAGGACGTGATGTATTAAGAGTTTCTCAACTGGCAAGTAGTATTTGTGTAAGCAATGTTCTTCCCTCTGATACATTATTTAAATAAAAGCATTACTGCACTGATGCCAACTACAGTAGCTGGGAGTGCAGGAAATGTTCTTCCTAAAACCTCTGAAATTATCTTGAGAAATTAGTATTTCTCTTCCTTCTTAAAGATGGTAGTGTTTCTCAGACCAAAACCAGTAACAAATCTACCCCTAACAGGAAGCACAAGTGACAGTACTAGTGTCTAGAACATTTAACCGAAAATCACAGAGCCTTTTCACCTGGGTACATTGCGTACTTTTGGGACCTAAGACACTACCAAGACTCATTTTGTCTCTGACATATCTATTACATGGTGGAAAGCAGACAACACTTTTTCTTCAGCATAGGACTAAATCTGAAAGAAAACTGTTAATTCAGGAAGACTGGATTAAACCAACCAGATACTAAACCTAATCTAAAAATTAAGTCTTGTATGCATCCACTATACTAGCATTATGAAGTAAATAAGCATGCAAACAGAAAGAAGCAATCATTCTTCTGTCATCCATTAAAAAAAACAAGTACAGAAATCCTAATTGGGCACCGCAATGATCTGATTCACTCAGATTACAAAGGAAAATTGCTTTCATCAGTAACAATACATTACCTCCACACTCCACACCTAAAATTAAGTGCTTAGGAAAGTCTTCCAAATGCTTTGCTCTGAAGAAGGCCATTATATGAGCACTAAATCAAGACAGCTAGTATGGAAAATGGAAAACGGAGATTTCTTTTTACAGTAAGCTATAAAATGTAGTTCAGTCAGACACAGAATCTGAGAAAGTAATAATAAAGTAATGCTGTAAATCACTAAAAAAAAAATTTTTTTTTAAGCTAACTATCGTGCTTTGGAGTAGAAGCACTGAATATGGAGAGTCTCCTCATAAAGTGTTTTTTTGCAGGTAAGTTTTATATAATTGTGATACAGAGAAAGGGTTTGCTTGGAATTTGAATGCAGTGAATAGCCATGATACAATAAGATGCAAGTATGATCTACCTCTGTAATTAATTTTCCTTCTTCACCCACACTGTCAGTTGTTATGATAATGTGAATCTTAACCTTAATGAGAAATTTCATACCACCCTGATTAAAGATACTGCAAATAACATTTTTTTTATTTTGGTTTTATTTCAATCTCTTTTACACTCTCAAAATCCTCAACCCTTCTCCTAATAAATTTCCCATCTACAATACAGACTTTTAGAGACTGACTTATATGTCATGTTTTTAAGTGAGGATTATGCTAGTATGTGTATTACAAAATGATTGTGGTCTGCAGAAACTGTTCTAACCACTTTTTTCTAAAGGTAGTTTGTCTGAAGAGTTTTTGATATGGAAGTTCCTCAATAAAATTGTGTATGCATTCCTTTATAACATTTTTGAAGTAAAACAAAAGTTATATAACATTCATATGACACTTTTGAAATGTAGTTTAAAAATTAACACATAAAATTTTCAAAGATTTCCAGAAACTTTGCAGGCAACTCCCTACAAATACATGCACATAGTATTAACTTGGGCCCAATGTGTTAAAATGGGAGCTACCAACACAGAGACAGCAAAACACAATCAAATGTCACACATGAATGATGGATACAGTTTAATAACCTGTAAAATTCTAAAAATTAGAATTGGATTTTTTTACAAGACTCTATTTTACCAAGTTTATTTCATCAATATGAATCTTCTCAAATTTAGTATTTCCTTCAAGATGTATCTTCTTCTTGTGCTCCGTCTTACAGCTACAAGACAAGAGCAAGTCCTCTGGAAAGCAAGAAAAATGTAATATTGATACTTCTTGAAAGGAAAATGCATAAGAATAATTGCTTTCTCAGCAATCGCAGACTACAGGGACGTACCACACTACAGGAATAACTGCTCATCATTTTGTAAAACGGGTAATAAATTACATGGTTTATATATCAAAGATTTTATATTTACAAGGAGAAGTAGCATTCTCCAGGGAGTTCTCTTATTTTAAGAAGGCTATTATTCGAATTTCTAGAAAACAGAGACTTCTTTCCTGAATAGAGTGGTTTAGTTATTCCAGTGAGGAAATCATGACATCCTATTTGGGCATTTACAAGATCCACTCGGTTTTTAAGGACGATCTCACCAAGAAGAGAACCACATATTGCATATACTGCTTTGGAAAACACAAAACACAAGTACCACAGTGGTGTACTACTCTATCTGATTTATTTAACCTTCATGATATTAATTTTTTTTTGTTGCATACCAAACCATACTGCACTATAATAGGGCATTCAACACCTCAGAGTTTCACTAATGTCTATCATGTAATCACATGTAGTAAGCCAATTCTCACTTTTGAAACGGCTGACAGAAAAACTCTGCTTATTCAACCAGGCTTGCTTTTATCCTCTTCCATTCCCAAAGGTAGAGATCCCAAGTCTGCAAAAACTGTTCAAAAAAATTTTAGTCTAGAACTTACATGCACCCAACCAGATAAAGACCCACTGGGTTCTACAGTCCCATGCTGCTGTGCTCCCTCACTAGATCCGATTCACGCAGGTCGTGCAGCCTCACAGAAATTGACACGCCTAACTACCGAAACTCATATTCAGGAGAACTACACCATAAAATCATCAATTCAGGAGCTAAATCAACTCCCATCCAAAGTAGTTAAAAAATCTTTTTGTGTTAATAAATTGGATAAGAATACCTCCAAAAATACTGCAATAGAAATCCAACAATAGTAAGTGATTTAAAAAAAAAAAAAATTACACCTTGCGGAGTCTGTCAACACATACAATGCAAAAAAATAAGACTTCCATCCCTCATCACTACCCATCAGCTTCTACTAACTTCTTCTACTTTTAAAAATGAGGGTATGTATTTAAACAATTTTACTTAATCAATTATAAGGGACCATATTTTTTGGAACATATTTAAGAAACTACATGTACAGAAAAGCTGAAATAAAATCTAGGACAGTTAAGCACCAAGCAGTCTTAAAAATCCCATATGGCTGCTCTCTGCAACTCTTGGTACCTAAATATATTTAAAAATCTGGTTTTGCGGATATATTCTTTTTAAATCAGTGGCCAAAATTGCTTAAATAAATTGCTCATTTTACAGCTGAAAAAAAATAAATTAGTAAATACTAGTGTGAAGGCAAAACTACACTCTTTCAATGTCTTTAAGAACAGTTTTTAAGATAATTTACATTGCAATTTTGCATTTATGCTTACATCTGGATATGTGTCTGCAAGGATAAATGGAACAAGTGCACATTTCACTCAAGTCACTACTGCAGTACACCAAAATCTTATCCTGATTTCACTTAAGATAGCGCACACGCTATGGGCTAGAAACAGAAAAAAACATGAACATCCAAACTAGCTGCTTTCATTCAGGTTTTTTTCTAATCCAGGTTACTATGCAAGGCACAAGCAAAAGCATACAAAAGATGATTCCCACCCATTTAAAAAATGCAGACAAATACAGGCCTTGATCACAGCAATTTTATTAGAAAGTTCAGTTCGCCAGAAAGTGTGCAAGACAGAACTAGAGAAAGGTAAATATGTCTTAAAAACAAAGGGAAAAGTGTATGCAGCTTGGGCATAAGTGAAGGGACAAATATAACCCTAGAATTAAATTTAAATCTTTGTAATAAAGAATAATAATCCTCCAAGTAAATATGACTTCAACAGCACTGAATTTCCACAATTGGGCATTGTATATATACAATTTATATGTATATATATATATATATATAAAATTATTGGGCACACACTTCCCGTGTTCTTTGCCCCAAAAGCAGAGCTGACAGTGGTGACAGCAGAGTGTGTAATTAGTTTTTATTGTTCCCCTGACAGCCGTAGCTCTGCAAGGACCCCTTGCCTTTTCCATTGTAAATGTTATGGAAAAATACACTAATGACAGGCATTTAATTATGGGCACAGCAACCATGATGGGAGCTGTGCCAGAAGTGATTGGCAGCTTTGGATACCAGGTATTCACAGCAATGGTTCTTTTTCTATCATACCTTGTAATCCAGATTAGTGAAGACAGAAGTTTTTTAAAACATCTTTTCTAAGGCCTTGGTTGTTGTCTAGAGATATTATTATTAATTACCACAAACAGACAGAAACTGACAGAAAAAAATCAAAAAAATCTTTAATTTTTTTTGTTAATAGCATGAAGTTTCTTGAAAGATGTCTATGCACTGACATGTCATCAACATAAAAGAATTCCCAACTGGCTCCAGCACACAGTTGACTTTTTTTTTTTTTTTTTAATTATACATAGTTACAAACAAAGAGATGCTATGCCCTCTTAACATATCTTTATTCAGTATTTACAATAAGCTGTTCCACATTCAGCTGTAGTTGCTGAGGTGCTTTTTCGCCTGATTAATTAGCAATTGGGAGACACGCTTTCTGGCAGCTTTTGTATCCCTATTATTTCTTTTGGTTTGGCACAAAAACTGCCTTTTGGGAGCACCAGTATTTGTACTGTACCCCACTTAGTGATGGATCACTAATTTTTAATAAACTAAGTCCCAAGAGAACTGCAAAATTATGAAAAAGTGTATTGGAGCAATAACTGTAAACAAATAATAAATAAATAAATAAATACATGGGCCAGGGGTAAGAGCTGTCGAGGTACATAAAATATTAGGTCTTTTCCATACTATACATGCAAAGCCTATCCAAGAGATCACACGTAATCTTAAGACTTTGGTCTGAATTGGCTTTTAACTGTTTGATCCAAATCTCTGCCTTTACCTTTAAAAAGAGACTAGCTGATGTGGATGCACAAGTTCCTTGAAGAATGCTATATCTGAATGTTCCTTGACTGTTTCTCATCCCTCCCCCATGACCAGATGAATGAAATTACTCTGTGAAGCAGATTTCTATGAAGAATGACCACACAATTCTGGACCAAATGGTTCTAAGTCTATATAGCAGTCACAAATCCCTGGCTAGGCAGAACAAAGCAACATTATTCCAAAGTGGTAAGTTTGGGAATATAAAAGTGAAGCTGTCTGGCTCTAAAGTAGTAACTTACAAATAGCTGCAGAATCACTGTTGGTTGTCCATCCCCCACCCAGCTGGCTCTCATATCAGTGACTTCAAAAATGCAGTTTGCCATTATGGTGGCTTAAGGCACTTTGTGTGCCAGTGCAATGACCATGCTGTGTGTGCGTGTCAGAAGGTCAGTACTTTCAAATTCCAGAGTCTCTCTTTATTTCCTTCTTTTCTGGAAACAATAAGAAAAAGAGTAGGATTGATAGGTCCTACTTTGTTAACTTCTGCTCACCAAATGCCCTGCCTGTATGAATACATAAGTATTTTTTGAAAAATCCAATTAGGCATCAATAAAGTGGGACGGGTTGTGGGGGGGAGAACCATAACCACCAAACAGAAATCCAATGCCACTGGTTTTACTGGTCATTAACAGCATTAATTGGTAAATTTTCTTGCAACAACTTTTAACAATTGCAAGAGACCCAACATCATTATAGCTCCTAGAAGTCCTTACCTAATGCTGATGAATTAGTATTGAAGACTGACAACTGTGCTACAAAGATCATCATCAAAATTAGCAGTAAGTAAAATAAAATATTTGTTTCCTTTGTCTTCTCACAAAAAAAAAAAAAA